>OZ038431.1:3255973-3543291 GCA_964036235.1 Heterorhabditis bacteriophora
AGCCAGAGACTGTAGAATTGAGTATCGTAGGAATGAAATGTACTGTACTCCTCTGTTAAAACATCACCATTCTCATTTTTAATTATAATACATTTATTCACCGGCAAACGTCAAACGGCGGACGGTATTGCAGAATATGACAATAGTCGTCTACCCGTATAAATCAATAAGCACAAAAATACATGTTATTATAAACCACTCAAACTTCCATGCGATCAGGCACTTTACTTATTGTGGGCCCAACTAGGTTGTCCTTTTTCGAAGCGTTGTGGGAACAAACGGCTTTTCCGCGTATCGTAACCTGAGCACACACAATAGTAGATTCAGTACTCTCATTAATTCGCAGATAATATCGAAGAACAGTGTTCCAACCTCTAAAAATGCCACAAGTTCTACGATGCAATACATGGTAATGGTGGGCCAGGTCATTATGAGGTGAAAAATATTACGAATGAATCCGGTTTCATCTCTCATTCGTTGAGGAAATGCCTGAAATAGAATATGTTTAATTAGATTGCATTAATACTAATATTCTGTAATTCAGATATCTATAAATAACAAGGCGAACACTTACTGATTCACATATATAATTGATGAGAAAAACGCAGAAGAACCAGAAGTACTGAAGTCCAAGAAATCCGAGCATAATCCAAGTAAACACTGACTGTGATGGGATAATCACTCCCCAAACACCGTGATGCACTACATTGAGCATTAGAGGCGTCTGTAAGAGATATTTTTGTATTCCATCAGTTACATTTGAAACTATGAGTTTTATAAACAATGGCGACTAAAGGAAAATGACACTCACCACAATTGGGGAGATAATTGTGTAAACAGAACCAATACATAAGAGGAAACCATAATAGAAGATGAATTTGAAAGAAAATGAAAGTGAAACCCCAATTGGTAGACGGAAGAACTTGATTGTAAAGTAGTGAAACACCTATAATGAAAATTCATAAAGTCAACATGTTTACCTAAATACCGTAAATTAAGTCATATTCTGCCCTTATATACACTATTAATAATCATTGATGACAATGACATTATCATCTAGTGGTGGCTGAGAGAGTGTTTTTTTAAAATGAGATCTTCTACCTCCGCAGCCCCGATCGTCCATCTTCTAATCTGCCTTGCCCATTCATACCATTCATCAATATAATTCTTACCTAAAATATCTAATTGTTGAAGTAAAATATGAGGAAAATTTGTGATTTATTGATGTACCAACTAACCACTAGTAGGTCCACTGAGAGTTGCCACAGGAATTGCACGAATAACACATTTTCTTCTCACAGAAAGGGACCACCGAATTAAAGCAATAATATCATCCATCTAAAGTAATTGTATATTACTAACAGTAGGTTATTTTCGTTTTTCTAAAAAATGTACTTTTTCAGCTCGAACAAGTTGTCCTATGCAAGATATTTATTTTTACAAACGTTAAAAATCTGCCTCAATAAGCCATTTTCTTCCAGAAGCACTAGTAATTCACCTGATAACCAGGATGTGTGTAATCACCCCTTTCGAACAGGTCCAGTGTGAGCGAAAAAATACTCATAGTGTTTATATTCCAAGGAATCAAGTAGCCGATCATAAAGAATGCCCTGAAATTCATGATATTAGCAATTAGTGTATATGGATTACAGTAATTAGTTAAAGGCATGAGCTCACCGAAGTAGACCTGTGACTCGAACAAAAAAAGGGGATTTGTGCAAATTGATGCAGTAAAATAGAGGTGATTGCCAAACGGTATATCCACGCTGCTAAATATAAATAAAGATAAATAATTGTGAAAACGAAAGATACTGTAGGACTATAATGCCAACTCTGACCTCTTTGGTAAGTTTCCAATAGTCTTCTTCAAGAGCGTCAAAATATCTTTCTCCAAATATAGAATCACAATCTCCTGTTGTTACCAGTAATTCAGTCGTATGATCTCCTTTATCGAGAGGATAGGTCTAAAAAGTACACTGAATAGCATCTGAATTCGTTAAATAGACAACGACAATTTCCTAGCTTGCTGTTTATATTCAATTAGTATATTGTTGATTAGAAAACTCCTTACCTTATCGATCCTAAGCTGTTTGACAGCTTGTCGTGAAGCGTAATTGAAGTTTGAACATTTACCTACAATTTTTTATTTACTTATAATGGCACATATTTCTAGAAGTCAGTAACACTACCTGGTATGTCTCCAGATAGTCCTTTAGGGTGGAAAGTCACTATGAATCTGTCAAACAGAGGTCCATATTTATTGCAAAGTGAATTTTTTTTCTATAAAATGTTTGTTGACTTTGACGAATTGAAAGTAATAATAATGGTCAAAGTAAATTTAAAATCAAGCCAACCTCTTCCTTATCAGGAGTACCCGCTTCCATTCCCACTAGGCAGGTAATTTTATTTTTAGCATTTGGTTGTGAGGCGATACTGTCAATAGTGTCCATAATAAGCTGTAGAGGTTCTTTGTATATGCAAATACCAACTAGGTGTTTCACCTTAATTCTTTCTGGATTGTGAACCTAAAATTTTACCAGTTACCAATATAGCTATTAACACATGTTTTGTCATTTTTCTCTATAATGAAATTCAAATAATTTAAGTCAGTTTGATTTAAGAGCATGTCTTTTCATATTAGTTTACAACTATAATGGATAATTCATATTTTGAAAATCTTGCCTAGTCATAATATAACTTTAATATAATTGGGTGTCAATATAATACTATTTCACGATGTTTGTGAATTAGGTTGTACCGCAATGCACGGTTTGTTTACCATGTAAACGAATATTTTGACAAATAAGAGAGAAAGATAAAATTAGAAGTAATTTTGGGTTATAAAAGATTAATTAATAGATCTGTGCTTTACTTGCCTTTGACAGATCAATTTCGTGTTTGCTAAAGCGTCTTAACTTCCATGTGTACCTCAACGCATTTATCACAGCCACCAGCCAGAGAAAATGAAGTATAATGCATACAATTACTACGATCTCAAGTGCGAAATCCTAAAAAATATTGTACTGATCCAGTCTATACATCAAATTATGAAAATAAATTACCTTTATTACTGGTAGAACAGGAATCCATACAGCAGATGAAATGGTGAAAAATATTAAGAAAGTAAATAAAAGATTCCATCTTATATAGAAATTTGCTGGCTTTGATATGCGTCCAGCATATGATTCAATCCTGGTGTTATTTAATATCAATTATTAACTATTGAAATGTAAATAGTTAAGCATTTCTTACCGCTGAAGACTGCCTCTTACACTCTTTTTAAGAGAACGCTTGAATGCCTGCATTTTGCTCTCTCTACGATGTGAAAATAATTTGGATTCAGGTAGAGAATAGGATTTAGACTGAAAATTTACGTAACTGCACTTTTCAACTTTTCAAAGTATGCCTAGATTAAAATATGTACTATTGCAAAAAATAACACTTATGCTGAAAACTATCCCTTTATTACATTACTACATTATTAAAAGTATTGAATAGTATCAAATAAATGCTATAGTTTTATTATAAGGCTATCAATGACGAATGTTTAACATTAGTGCTTACTTTTTTAAAAGGCATGTCATCAATGATTTCAAGACGAACATCTTGAAGATTGCTTGGTGAGAGACTTAAGTCGTCCTTCATATTGGAAAATAAGATTCAAGAATGTATGGTCCGACAAATGATCTTCACAAGCGCTTTTTTTACTGCTAAATAATATAAATTGTATACTAACAACTTATTATATAAATTATAGTAAAGAGATAAATTATTCCCAACAAAGTAGTCAAATGAATCTCATGACACATAAATTCAATAGAGCGGTAGTGATAATCAGGGAAAGTACAGTTGTAGCTGCGTTATTAAGATGAGTTTTACCCACAACTAAATATAACCGGGCTTCCAAGAAATGCAATCTAAGATAACAGGCAAGCCAAAAGAAGAAGTAGAATGCATTCGTTTCGAAAGGTCTAGAGTTCTCCAGAGGGCTTAATCAAGCGCTAAATACCATGGGATGGGGGCGGGTAACACTGCGAACTCATAGGTGATGCTGGCTAGGAAGGACAATATTTGATTCCCAACGAATTTCTCTATGACGTTGACTCATTGAGCGCGGAGGGTCACAAATTGATAGAACACCAATATAGGTATTTACATGGATTAATGGGCTATTCTTATTGATAAAAGTATACATTATATATAGAGAAGAATAAAATTCACAGTATTATTAGTTTTATCTAAACAGTAACTCTATCGTTTAAATGGTTTTTTCTACCTAATCCTCCAGGTGTATTACTCGATTCATTTGCACTTTTATTTTGTCATGATAATATGGATGGCACATTATCTAGTATTATTTAATTTAGTTATAATGTTCCTAAGATAGATGAAGTCCAAAAAATAGATATCTGCTACAATTTATTTGTATTTAAATGTTTTATCAAAAAATTAAATGCTTATTTTGGGCTTTTAAAGAAATAAATGTCTTTTATTGAATCTAGGAAAAGTCAATTAAACAAGATAAAGTAAATATAATAAGACAGAGAGAGAAAGAGAAAGAAACGGTGAAAGTAGCTTGACTACTACCTTTTAATATAATAACTTTAACTATTTGATAGTACCCATAACATATTCTATCAACGCTTATATAATCGAACAAGTTGATAACTAAAACGTTAAGTTATATATTTAAATGATTTCGTTATTTATTTTATAGTCATCAAGAATTTCAGGAATTTTTATCCAAATTGATATCACTCTTTATATAAACTTTTAAGTGTACAAAGTTATTTTATCTGCAATAATTACTGAAAAAATCTCATTTCACCTTATGGGGCTAGCATGATATTTGTTTATAGAGAATTAATCTTAGTTTAAATACATTAGAAAATACCAACTGTTATGTTCTTTATTGTAAAAGGCTGCCTTTTTTAATTATCTAAGCTGACGTGTAAGTGGTGCGAAGATGTTTTGGCTTCGATTTTTTATTTCAGCAGTAGAGGAGGTACGGTTAGGCTAAACTACGAATTAGTGCTTCTTTTGATAACACCGTTTCGCGACGCTACGAAAAGTGCATTGGACACGAAAGAAGGGTGGTGTTCGGAAACGCAATTCATATTTCTACGCCTGCCAGAAACTCGCATCTTGCAGAGCATGTCCATGTTTTCACTAAATATACATTATTTTTAAATGCATAAAATAGCAAGTACTTTAGAATTGTGTTCAATGAGTTATTTTTCTTCATTCTTCAAATCCTATATTTCTACATGTTTGCATGACAATTCGATCTACTCGTAGAACTACGAAAGTGTTTAGTATTTGACAAGAGACGATTACGGCAGTAGTCAACAAACAAATCCCCATCAGTGCAGAGAACACATACTATTCAAACAGAAGACGCTTAACATCGTTTCAGACAGAATTTCTTGTATTTTTAACACATTCTAATCTTAACTCGACTCTAGACCAACCGATGTACTGCGTGGGAGAACTTGGTTTGCGCTCCTAACGACATTTGTACATATCTGACATCACTCGAACAAAAATTGCCTTAGTGATGACACAAAATCCTTATCTCATGATAGCATAACATGCGTCTAGACATGCTTAGAACTTTGAGAGACGTCATCATAATCTCATCCGCATCACTAAACGTTTCAGCGTTTTTTTTAAACCAACTGTTATTCTTCGAATTAAATTCGCTTATAATAATAAACAGTTCGAGATATTAGCTATAAAGGAAAAAAGATTCTTTAGCAAAAAGAAGGTACATCTGGCGATCGGACTTCTTTCGCTTTCCTGTCATTTAGCTCATCTGGAATGGCAACATATGCCGAAGAGTGTATTAACCCTTGCGCTCCAATGGTGAGTGTCTTACGATTGAAGGCCATTTTAATAAAACTTCTGATATTGCTATTATTACTATTATGTATTTTCAGAAACCACGATTCCTCATTGAAGACATTTTATCCAATCAGTATGTTGAACATCTTTTATCTTTAATGGGGATAACAGTTTCAAACCAGTGTTATAATTTGTAGATTTAAAACCCCATTATAATTCTTTATAAATCTAATTTTTAAACATTATCGAATAGAGTGAGCAACAATCTGGTCGAAACCATATATTCCTTAGTTTTCCATCGTCCACTTGTCAGCGATCTAGAAGTACGTTTACAAAAGACCAAATAGATATTCTCGAGGCAGCATTTGGAGTGTCTCCATATATCGACATCAAAGAAAGAAGAAGTCTTTCTGTGTACATAGGATTGTCAGAACAACAGGTGAAAATTATGAAAAATTATAATTTTATAGGAGTATTAACTTCTGATATATGCGTTCTGCTTAGCTTACAATCATTTGATAATGTAAAAACATACTGCTACTACGACCATATCTAAAACTTAGTTAACTTATAAACAATGAAGCTTTCTAAGATAATTGTTTACACTGATACGGTGATAACACTGTTGTCTAGACTAACTGACTACACTGTTTATTTTATGATCAATCTGCTTCGGTGAAATCGATTAAACCATTAATTTGTTCAAGTTAACAAATATTAAGGAGAATTAAGTTATTAAAAAGTAGTAGTTTATATTATCCATTCTTTTTTGACAAACAACTTTTCATTTTATCTAAACTTTATCTATTTTAATCTGCCAAAATACTAATACTATATGGTTATAAAAAAGGTCTATTTTTTTTAGATCAAGATCTGGTTCCAAAATAGAAGATACAAGAATAAATTAAATATGCGGCATAAATCAAATTGAAATTTTGAAAGGATATGTGTATATTCTAGTGAAACGTTACGTTATTAAATATATAAAGCATTATATTGTCATTTCCCTTAAAAAAGCTAGAACAGAAAATTAATAGTACGCATAACTAGCTAGATCTATTGTATTGTATACCTAAACCGATTTGGTATCCTATTTCCTACCCAAATTTTGTTTAAAAATGGTTCTTCATTATACTTAGCCTATTCTTCAGTTTATAAATAAATCGGGCAATTCCTTTGACAACAGATTTGTAAATATTTTAAAATGAGCACAATACAACAATCTCGATAAAATCTATCTAGAGTCCCTTATTTAACTGTAAGAAATATGTTTGTTACTTAACCTATATTATTTTGAAGAACATAGTTCTAAAAATTATGGCAGAATATTCTTTTTAATACCAAAAAAATTTCTATTGGGCATTAAACTAACAAATAAGATATGATACAGTGAATATATGTTTAATGTCGATGGTTAGTAAATTAAGACGATGCTGCAATTGTTCATAAAATAAAACAATAACGTTAATTATCTGATAACCACATTGGAAAAAACTTTCAATTGCCTGAATCGTAAATGGCTAAATATAATCTCGGAAAAAATTTTAAAAAAACAAGTAAAATACGTGAGAATATCAGTAATAAAAAGGAACTGCGATAATTGAAGTACAGACAAAAGATTACAACCGTCGAACTAATATTTTACTAAACATCCACAATGAAACTACTTGAGAAAAGCAAATATGCTCAACTAACTAAGTGTCATAATTATAAAATTTGTAATAGAGTAATTTTTAAAATATAAACATAAGATCACTTAAAATCTTACATGCAACTTTTCAGTTTATGTTTATTACGTAAACTAGTTAATGGGCGGAAATCTTTAATTGAATCGAAATTGTCGAGTAACTTAAGAATCCTCAATTTTCTTAGCTCGACTCATTCTGCGTTTTCTCTACAAACTGTATCGTCTTTTCTTAAGAACTCATAGAAACTATAGCCTAAATAGTCCTTTTTAATTAATAAAAGGAAGTGAATCTATCTGAATCTCCATTATTTTTAACGAAGGAGTTAGTAAATTCACCAGTGAACTGCTCGTCTAATCACTTCCACTGTATTAGTAGTCCAGAATTGGGCTATCCTTCGCAATAATAATACATTGTTCCCCGCTTCTTTAGTTCGTAGATCAAATGAAAATGTAGATCATGAATGCACTTTCGCATAAGTGATCTTTTATATTCCGAATACAAGAAGCAGGCTTGTTTGTGGAAAGTGAAAGATTCAAACTATGAATAAGAACATGAAATATGGCGGAGAACATCTCCATGGTTTCATTTCTGCCCATATTAAAAATTTTGTTGGAAAAAATAACTCAAGTAAATATTTTGTTTAGTGAGTATGTAAACTGTTACTATTCGTCTTTTACTTTTACGGGATTTAACAATTCGGAAGTGTCGAAACCCGGTTTCAACTATATACATAATAATAAACATTATTAAATGAAATTATGATATTCTACTTAGTTTGTGAAGGAGCAATGCAGTAAAAGCTTTATAGCAATTGATTTAATATATGATTTCTGAAAACAACTATAATTAGCAGAATACCAAAGATAATATTTAAATTTAAAACAATTTCGTACGTCCTTTATTATTATCATAAGGTGAATTGAATAACTTAATCAATAAGACACTGTTAAACAGTTTCAATATTATTTGCCTTTCCTTTTTGGATACTACCTTGAGGTTCATTTTTATCATATTTATAATTTTCTCGACCATTTAAAGTCAGTTAAATTAATCGAAAGAAAATATATACTTCAGTAATATTTGGGGTAGTAAGGAGAATTCCATATTGACTATTGATCTACTTTGTATCAAAGTTATTTCCTAATCACATCTACTTATGATTTTAAATCCATTGTTGCTGACGGTAAATGATATTTGTAAATATCCGTTTCCTTCTCGTTGGTTATCCTCTATCTCTCGCTTCAATGTCTTGAATAAGTTCTTCAGCGTAAATCGATTGTCATGAGAATTCATCCAAGTAACGAAATGCGACCCCAGCGATAACTGCAGCTGAACATTGAATGTGTCAATATATATAATATATAATTTTGTTGAAATCTTTAAGACTTCAAAAGAAAAGGTTTCTTATTTTAGGTTTATTCTATTTTAATTCGGTGACAAACGATATGCTATTATACTAAAATAAAAAATGTGTAGGTTAGAATGTTAAGAAGGTACAGTGGCGACGCCACTGTACGTTGCAGCAATATGATGAGACAGGCTTGACTGAATCTTCTAATATATACATAATATTATTTTAATGCTTGTGAAACTAAGGCTAGCTTCTAAAATATGATCACACGCACTCAAAAGACTGACCGAATCAGCAATCATTAACTTCATATCGTATGAGAACTGGTTCAGTGCTTCAAGAAGGATCTGGGATTATGATATATGAAATAACTTAAATACATAGGTAAAGATCTTAGAATAAGTCGAAATATATCTAAAACTATATAATTTAAACATTTTATTTATTTCTCGAATATAATATTAGCTGACTACATACTTACGGGAAATTCGCCTAAACTTTCCTCGATATTTCTGAGATAATTATTCGACATCTACTTGACATGAAAGTAAATTTTAAAAATTACATCTTTACTTGCAGTTGAATATGATAATTTAAAAATAAGAAACTAATTTAAAACTGAAAAGGAGAAACAGCATATTGAGCAGATTAGCATAACACTGAGTAGCATTCGGTACAAGAAACTGATAACAAACAACGACTATTTGAAATTTTCTTAAACATCGTTTAATTTAATACTGAAGATTGTTCCAGATTTGATAAAACTTTTATATTTTAGTCTTAATGAGAATTACAGAGAGAGAGAGAGAGAGAGAGAGAGAGAGAGAGAGAGAAGAAAATCTTTAAGTGAAAACTTGTGAAATAACTTCCTTCATGCACAAATCACAATTCTAATTGTATATACTAAATGATAAGTGATACATTGGTAAAATCCAGCTTGTCACATAATAGATAATTATTGATTTATTAAAACTGTATCTGGAAAAAACCCATTGAGCAGTGAGTTTCAATTATCACTGCGAAATTCATGGGTGCTTGCTTGTGGCTTTGCTTGTAAAAATTCCTATTCCTGATAGGTGATAGGAAAGAAATATGTGTCACCTTGGTAGGGTCCAGAAATCTGTTGTCGCATTTTTAACAGTTGCTAACTAATAGTTATTAATCTAATTCGTAAGAGCTTTTTTTAGAATAGACGAAAACTTAATAATTGAACTGTAGCACCACATAGATTTTCAACTATTACAACATTATATTTTGTCATATTGAGAAAATACTCTTGATTTCTCTAAGTAACAGTAGTTGTGTATTTTTTATAAGTTATTGTTGATTCTCGGAGTTTGGAGCCCTTTTCCTCATCGACCACCTTCTGTTTTTCCTGATTGTGTTTAGTTGTAAACATGTGGTTACTGCAGATCTATAGATCATTTTAAATACTTTCACAGACCCTTACTTTTTCTACAGATGAATTTATAAACGACACTTCTATTTTCTCACGAAGTTTTTCTTTCAAGGATAACAGGATGTAATAAAGCTACTTTGCTTAACAGAGCTAAACTAAATTTAGTTTTAAAGACTTATGTTTCAATTGAAATAAGCTCAGATGACGAGTACAATGCTATGAGTAATACTATCTTAAAAGCCATTTGAAAAAAATTTGCATGCCAATAGACCATAAGTATGAGGATGTTTACCTTTGCGTTCATGTCGTATGATGAAGTATAATCTCTCGCTCAAATGACAAACTATAAAAAGTACATACTGTATTCCTACTATTTTAATTTAATTGCATTGATTTTAATGTAATTAACAAATAATAAAGCCAGAACTGTTGAAAATAGTCTTTTCACTATGTTACTTTGACTTTGCTAAGGTAGAGTTCATGTTTGAATAGAAGACGGTAAGAACCTGAAAAAGAAAAGATTGGGGGAGAGAAAAAGGGATTGGTAGGAAGAGGAAGATACAGAATAGAGATAGATGGAGAAGTGACTCTGCAATCACTGTGGGCGATCAAAGAGTAGTCTATTTCGGTGTTACTCGTCTGCCACTTGCGTCATCTCTCCCTTCTTCCCATTCCCAACTGCCCCCTCACTGTGAAATTAACTCGTAAGTCCGCCGCTCGCAATCTTATCACAAACAAAATCACTTTACAGCAACATGCCTCAGGCGTGTCAAAGTCTCCACAAATTACTTACTATTTCGCACTGTATCACAACTGGCGTGCCGACGACATCCATGTGTTCCTACTATTCAACGATAAATTGCTTACTTAGATTGCAGTTTTCAAATATTCCAATTTCTAGATGTATCTATCATTGTTAATAATTGCTAACTTCAAACCTTAGTGCAATAGTAATAGCTTTTGATCATAAATACGGTGGAATACAGTGCTCTAAGCAAGTATCACACAACGTAAGAAATTCAATATCAACTGCATTCTGCGCCATATGCACTAGAAAGACTTTTAAACGTGCGATTTTCATTTTCAACAAATGCACAGAATGGGTAGGGACAGCTAACATATGTAAACTATTGTGTAAAGCATGTGAAAAAATGTGTCATCATCGTTTGACTAGTTAAAGAGTACGTTTGAATATATTTTGGGAGTTTTTGATAGTGTGATGAACACAACAAGATCAAGCTAAGCTGTTGCAGCAGCCAAGCAAGTCAGTTGCTGAGTTGAAACCATGCCGAGTGCACTATCTATCGACGCTTCGGTCAGTATCTTCTTAGTTACTTACGTTTAGATCTTATCTTGCCTAGTTTTCACACTCTTTCAGTGGTTATACCACTCCATCACACTTTCTCTTCTCTCACTTATATTATGTAAATATTCAAACATCGTAACTGTTCAGGATAAAATTGCTGTCAATGGATGTGATCTACTAAACAGATACGAATTATCTTCATATCAAGATCGTGAATTGCAGAGATACATTGATCAGAATGCCCATATTCTATCATTTAAAGATAGAGAAAAACCAGGTTCTGATTTTATCATTGTTATTTATAGCGAAATTTCCTGGCATCTTTTTACAGTTTTTTATAAATATATTTTCAGCACCTCCAAAATCTAAACCTAAATCTAACTATAAAGAATTTAGTCGGAACTTGAACACTGGAGAAAGCCCTCAGACAGGATACACAAAACTTGACAGCTATTTTCCACCAGTAGTTTATTCGATGGTTCTTTAATCTTCTCAATGTTATTTGCAAATTGTTGATATTACAGAAGAGAAATACAGACAATTCTGAATACCAATCTGTCGCTAGACAAACTAGAGATCCTGCACATCTCTCCTCACCAACTGGACAGAGTCAGATTCTCTCAATATATATAATCATACAGTGAAAATTTTCCAATTAAAAACGCAACTACTATATGAAATTTAACGTATACACTGAGATAATTTTATTTAGGAATCAACCTAACATCTGATTTTGCCGAGCTCGGTGATGGTAGTAAATTGGATGATGGGTTTGCAGTGCAGTATAAGCCAGACAATTATGCATCTACTCCCGGAAGTGGCTATCGAGTTGGGTATCCTACTGACTACGGCAGTGGAACTAATCAGGCTATCCAGAATGGTTATGACTCCTGTGCTGGATCGGGAGCAATTGGAAAAGGAGGTGTTACAAAAAGTCTCTCAAATGTACCAGCAAGCCCGTATGGAAGTCTTAAAAGGTAGTTCTATTTTTTGCTAACAACATAATTATTTCCAAATTAGCAACATTGAGCTTAATTAATACTCGCATTAGATATTTAAATCTCTAGATCAGCTGACACGTTGGTGTTTGTTGCAATGAATGTGTTGTGATATTCTTTGATTATCGGATATATCTACACGGAACGCATCACATCTCAATGATCAACGGTGCTTTTTGTAGGAAGGGCGTCAGTTGGTTGGACCAAGAGAGAGCCCGCTCGTTGTCTCCCCCACATAACAGCACCCAGGTTAATACGCTTCGTTTCTATTTCTTCTCTTAACTTTCTAACTTATAATAGACATTCCAATACTTCTGCGAATACATAGTACTAAAAATACATACGCACATTACATATAGTTATTTATTTATACAGTTATTTATCGTTTTTATTAATTGAACGCAATGGAATCAAAGCATACTCTTTAATGATAAAAGTGTAAAAGTACGGTAAGATAGATAACAATCACTAGGTATTTTGGTTCACTAGAGCGAGCAGAAATTGAAGTTAATAAATTTATTAAGTTTATTCTCCTGTCTATAATATAAGTGATAAAATGCATGTACTTAAGCAATTCACTATACTCCATATGTTTTACATAGACTTTAGCAGCTGGGCATTATCTTAGATTCCAATCATTGCTTTCTTTTATTCCTGTTGCATTTCTGATTCTGCCAGAAATCCAGTCTCTCATACTTCACATCGTTTGTTGTTGAATGGATAAAATTTTGCTCAGTTTCCGTTCACATTCTGTCTTATATTATTGACTAGACCGATTTGTCTGGAAACATCTGTGAGGTGCCCTAGCATTACACCGTTGTCCATAACCCTCCCCCTTCCGCACTATACCCACCTGTTTTCGTTGGTCTCAGTTTAGATATTTATATAAAATTATCCGGAAGTACTAATTATGATTAGTTTAACATGTACTTATATTTGTCTCAATTGCACAGCTAAAGAACTTTACTCCTTAAGTGCTTGCACTGAAATCTATTGTGTTCATTATCGTCAATAAGGAACGACAGCTATTGTTTTTCCAATATTCAAGATTTTCTAGAAGTCGAAGGAACATATGACACTCTCTGTCTTTATTTTTAGCTTTGATCCTACAATGCTTGATAAACTGATAAACTCAGTACATAATCTAAGATATTTCTTTGAGATTAGTTACTATTGCTTAGTGATTTTCCTATTTGACTAAGAAATATACTAATTTTATAACTCATATTTTTCATATAAGTATTGTATTATTTTATAACTGGTGGAATATTAATGGTTATTCCTTGACGATTTTTCTTCGCTTCTTAATGGAAGATGTGTTTAGCTGATTGCACTATCACGGACGTTGCGCGATACATATAGAAAGAAACAGCATACTCTTGACCACTATTAATCTAGATTTCTTTCCATTTATTAAATATTGCTCTCATTCTAGAGGGAAATGTCTCAATTCGGTAGTACTGGTAATCTAAACAGTTTCCGCGATCGTACGACCAGTCCTGCATATTCAGCACTTGGTAGACACAAGGTATGTTTATCATCCAATAAATATCAAAAATTTATTTTTTAAATTGAAATATTTTAACGACTTATATTCACAAATAGTGGTGGTATTTTGGCGTGAGGTGTTGTCGTAGGCGGGGACGAGGCTCATTGTAATAGAGATTGATATACAAGCGGCATTAGAGTTCTTCGCAAGGAACATTTAATTAATTGCTCCATTATCGGACAAAAATGAAAGTCTAGAATTCTAGAAGGAATACTTGCTTATTTAGGATGATTATAACCGTTTCGAAACTGCTCGACATGCACAAAGCAAGCAGCAAGCAAAGGACAAAACAGAAGAGAGCCGTTTTAGTGGCTACGGAGATAGGCCTGGCAGCGGAGTCGAGTTGGCAGGCCATCATTGGCATGGAGGAGAGGTGCAACGCATAAATATACACACGTACTTGCCAGAACTATAATCAGCTAGTAAATTAATATTTTTCGTCGTAATAAGCTTATGGGTTTACTCAAAATTCTAAAATAATACCTAATTAAATTCAAATTTTTTTAGATCATTACTAATCCACAGAATGTACCTAAATCACTGAAACCTCGTCGATTCTACTATTCTCCAATAGGAGACGGTACTGTGGCTGCTGATGGTGTTGAACTGAAAAGGTTAGTAAAACTTGTATTCTTACGCTATGTGGATATTTTATCTTCATTATTTTACAATGTCTAACTCAAGGAAATACATGAATTTATACACATTTGAACTCCTTTTTTAGACGTCCCGTTGATCTGTCACCTCGCGTAACGATAACACAGGTGCAACACGTAGATAGAGGACAGAAGGGTCAAGATGGAGTAAATGTTTATGAAAAAAATTGGTCAAATACAATGGGATGTAAGTAATTTGATTTTAGGCCTTGAAACAATAAAAAAATTCATGTAGTGGAATAATATTCTTCAGCAATGCCAGCAAGTGAAGGTTATGGCAGCGAAGGTGGTTATGGTCCTGGCAGTGGACGTAATTCACGTACTGGTGCTCTCAGTCCAGGTGGAGGAGACTTTTACGGCAAAGGACCATCAGGTATAACTTAGATATATTAACATTGTGCTAATAAAATACTTAATTCTTCTCAACATTTACCATTATATAGTCCATCAATTTCTTTGAAAATATTTCTATAGGAGGACCAACTACTGGTAGTGGCGGACCGGGTGGTGTGGGTGGAGGAGGTCCAGGAAGTGGGTTAGGTGGACCAAGCGGTCCTGGAAGTGGTAACGGTGGTTATGGAAGCGGACGTGGCACTCCAGCTGGATTTGGTAGTGGTGGAGGTATTTCTATAATATAATCCTCTAATATTTTTAATGCAGAAAGTTTTATTCTTCCATTATTGCTTATTTAAGCCTACTAATGCTATTATTCAGATCCTTATGGCTCTGGTCGTCCAGGAAGCGGGTTAGGACGTGATCCATATTCAACACTTGATTCGCGCAGTGGAAATCCTTATGGCTCTAATGGTAACCTAGGACCCGGAAATGATGGAAGAATGAGCGGTGAGGATTTTTAGCCATTGTACCAAAGTACTATTGTAGAAAAAAGTATTATTTGTGGTTTTAGTCGCTTCCTCGGTGTTTTCGGATCCTTCATATCGCTTTGATACCAAGACCGGCTATCTAATCACAAACCCACGTGAGCTGATCCATCAATACGCCACCACCACCCCTATAGCTGTTATGGATACCAATGACCACACTCCCACTACAACTACAGTCACCAAGCAAAGCTTGTACAGGAAAACAGAAGAAACAACTGAGTTCGCATAATATTCTTCTTACTTAATTTAACTTTTGTTTTTAGACTTTTATGTGAAAAATACAACAAATTCAAGGCATATCTACATATAAAACAATATTTGCTAACAAATAAGTAATGATAATTAACCCAAAATTAAATTTGACTTTATTCTGTTCTTAGAGTTGGTTATATAATATCAGTTTTAGGGAACGATTTGCACCATATGCACCCTACAAAAGTGCAAGTAATGTACAGTCTCCTAACAAATTTGTTCGACAGCTTAGAGATGATAGTTGGTTTTTTAAATCTTATTTAAGACTACTTTCCGTATTCTAATCAAATTTTAAAGTAATTAATATCTCAAAACAAGCCGAAACATTTGCAGCTATGACTCACACTCAACGTGAGGCTAACACTCACCAGGACCCTCTAAACCAACGAGACAACTACTCTGAGCAGAAGATTAGCGAGATCCGCAATAAAGCATATTCAACAAAGTATGGAACATAAAATCATAATTCAACAATTTTTTTTAACAAAGTTAGAGGACAAAAGTATTCGAAGTTTTTATTGTGTATTTCAATATTTGCCATGTTTTCTCCAGAGGGAATCACGACGAAATTGACAGTCTTACACAACAGCTGATTCATGGACTACAGTCTGGTCACCCAACACCAACAAGATATTAGAAATCCAGGTTTTAAGCTATTTTTGATCAATATCATTGTTGTAAATTGACTTTCGGACTAAGTTTTTCAAATGTTGAAAAGATATTATTTAAAAACTAAAAAGAAGATAAAATAGTGTTCCCATACCAGGAAATATACTTTTTTTTTTCGGTGAATGCGAAATGTTGTCATATTTTGGAAGATTATTTTTTATAGTAGTCTCGGGGAGATATCGAAAGGAGCAGAATATTTTGCTATTACACAGCTTTGTAGTAGATTAACAAATTCTTATTTTTATTTTCCATTTTGTTTACTGTACAAAGTTGCCTTTCATGCGTAATAAAATATTACTGTTACGATTTATTAATTTGGCATATGCACAAAATTTCAACCGTATTCAAATACAAGTATATACTATTACTCTTTGAAATAATACTGGGGAAAATTACAAAATTAAAAGTGTCAAACAGTTTGTACGTGCTATAACACATTAAAAATTACTTCTTATAATTTTGCCTTTCTTTTCTTGTCTAGAATTCCTTGAAGTTTCTGTAGAACCATCAAATTGCCTTTCACTTTCAGTTTACCTCCCATAAAAGCCTGGAATTTTTAAAATGAACGCTATTGAAGGCAACGTACAAGAAAATTTAAAAGAAAGACATTTTTGTTACCTTTTGGGGGTTCAGCCTACCAGATCCAATCTCTAGAAAATCATCATCGGATACAGTCACAGTAACGTTTGCAGATTCACCATTTTTGATACCTCCATAGTATACAGATGGTGGACTATTTTTGAAGTCCAGTGCTTAATGATAATTCTATTATTTCATTGATATATATTTTTGTCGATATTGCTAAGGAAATACTGAAATTAACATAAATTTAAGTTTGACTTACTAAAAGATCCAATCTCCTTCTTCCCATCTGTTATTGAGTAAAGAATGATGGCCTTCACTGCTTTAACTGATGATGGATCCTCCTATAGAAATATTTAATACTTTTCATATATATACGAGTTATGTCTATATTTAAAATCTACTAACCTTAATACCATTAGACATTTCCTCGAATAATGCACTACACTTTATATTTGAAGGGAAGCTAGTGGCTGTAGACGATTTGGAAGATTTCTGCATTGATAAATTATAACACAAATATGTAATTTTAAGAATAGTGCAGTATCATGATTTGATTTTAAAATATTTTAACTAACATCTGATGTCTTTTCGACCTCAGCAACTACGTTCATGATCTCAGTCATTCCACCATTAAGACTATAGATACTCTTCGAATCAATCATGTTAGTGATTTCCGCCCAGTTGTCACGTACTATAAACGTGTAGTTTTTAAAAGACCTCATATACCTTCATTAATTTCTAGGTAGATATATTATACATCTATATTCTAGGGGATTTACAATAAGTGTGATTTTGGTTTGATGGACATACCACTCTCAGCAGTAGCGTTAGGCATGACCTTTCCATTTGAGCGATAATATTGAACTGAAAGTAGACTAAATTAGGAAATAAAAAAATCGCAAATAAGTTTTATAAAATTCGCTTAATATTAACAACTTTTTATTGCAGAAAGATACAAAATTAGTTTAAAATATAAATTGATACTCACGGGTACCATACCATCCTGCTCCAGCTTCGAACAATTTGCCTGATTCCATAAATGAATCATGACACATATATACAGCAAGTGGTGTAACATATTCAGGTTTTAGGACATTAAGAAGGTCCTAAAATCATAAATGCTAATATGGATTAAAAAGCTTGTTTTGCATAAAATACCTCAGGAAGAATCGTTTGGGTCAGTCTAGAGCCTGCTGTAGGGATGAGCGCATTGGCCATGATATTGTATTTGGCACCTTCTCGGGCCAAAGAATTTGAAAACCCGATGAGAGCTGATTTAGCTATAAAGAGATTTGAATAAATAACTCGACAAATAATATGATTCCACCAAGTAGTGTTACTATATGCTAACCAGCTGCGTAATTGGTCTGCCCAAAATTTCCGTAGATACCGGCATTGGAGGAAGTGACTATGATTCTTCCATAGTTCTGTTTTTTCATAAAGGGCCATGCAGCCTTAGTTACTGCGTATGCCCCTCTGACGTGAACTTTGAAGATTAAATCTGAATATACCTTGCTAAAATTTACCGAAGTCCTGTCTTCTCTATTATTTTATATTATTAACAAATCCTTTCTCACCCCAGTCGAGATCTGTCATATTTATTAGTGATACATCTCGGAGAATTCCCGCATTGTTAATGACGATATCTACAAAGTTTTTTTTATGAAACTGATATATTCTCATATGCTTGCTTAAGTTTCTGCATACATACATGAACTTATGATTCTAAAAATATTCATTTAGAAATCTTACCTATTCTTCCAAACGAATCGATGGCAGTTTTTACTATCTTTTCTCCAAATTCAACGCTGTCATAGTTAGGAACAGCTTCTCCTCCAGCAGCTTTAATTTCATTAGCAACCTAAATTCGGGACTTAAAACGACGAAAATCCTTTCATTTATGAAATATATTTTTACATGTATATATTCTACATTAAAAAGAAAAACCTTATCCGCCATAGATGTTGAAGATGAGGTTCCAAAAGCATCGCCTCCCAAATCATTTACTATAATATATTTTCATCACAACTTGTATTCTAGTCAACAGTAGGGTTAATTTCTCACTGATTGATAAGAGTAGAATGTAGTGGCCAGTCACAACAATTTCAACTGATTGATTTTTTTGCTAGTGACAAAATACAAAATAAAGAGCAACATTTCTAAGACAAGATGCATAAAACATGAATTGGCAATACAGCAAAGTAAATAGTGAATCAACTGACCAACAACTTTGCATCCTCTTTTAGCAAGCTCTAGTGCGTAGGTTCTTCCCAGACCTCCACCAGCACCAGTCACAATTGCTACCTTTCCATCAAAACGAAGATCCATATCAAAAATTTAAAAATTAAACTTCTCCATATATATTATATATGAGAATAAATGCAATACTAATAAAACATTGTAACATGGAATATGCAAACAAAGGCATTGTTGGTGATTGAGAAGTGAGGTTATGTAGATGAATAAGCCAGAAATAGTCATATGTGAAAGGAATAAAGCAAGATATTGAGGGAATCTATTATTAAATAGAGTTAATATGAACTGATTTCAAGGTTATATCTAAGTGAACAACGATTTAAGACTGTTTGATAAGAATACACCTACTAATCTATTGCCGATAACACCATGAGACACTAGAATAATAGCCGACAGTTCACGTATGTGCCATGCCTCTTTTGCGCTGCATTGATATACCTTGTATTGCACTACATTAAATAATATTATTATTACAAAAAATCATTGCAAAAGTTTTTATTAGTTTAGGAAAAAATCTTTTCTAATGTATTCGAATTTACACCAATAAAATGGAGATCAATAGTGAAAACGGCTGATGAAACGGGTTCTAATTACTACCTGCACTGACCAGATTGTGGCTTGAAATTTAAGTAACTATAAACTGATGTTCTGGATAAAAAGAAGACTTCTCAATAGGATCAATTCATTCTCATGATTTTAGATAAAATAGTAATTACTAACTCACTTACATAATGTTTCCTATGTAGAATTGCGCTAACATAATAATATGTTAAGATGGAAATATGCAAAGAAAAAATATAATTTTAGATCTTCACAAATTAAATAAGCTAGATATTTGTTAAATTTCTAATTAAAAGTAGAACAATACTCATCAATGTTCATTTTAATTCGAAAAACTACAAAATTTGTCGTAGTTTAATTTACAGAAATAAATCATGTTATCCAGAACACCATAGTACATCGTGGTTTGGTTGTGTTAAGCTTAGACAGTTTTTTTCTCATAGGAACTAATTTGGCGCTCAATTTCCAAGGGTTTGATGTAACGATAGATGAAACGTCTTAACTAAAGTATATGTAGTCTTTTTTTCTAATTGAGCTACATTTGAGAGCCATAAATGCCTTTTACATTATCTCATTTTATCAAATCAATCTAACTTGTGAGTAGTGGCAATTAAATTTTAGAACAATAAATAAATTGTGCGCGTGATTCTACATATTACAATTTAAGACAATCTATACTATATGCTAAAACAATAAAACTGTATATGCGTTAATGATTTTTCGTGAGCTCAATTTGTCTGATCTTTTAATATAACTTAAGCTAAACATTATCCTTTAATTTATGCAAATATTTGTAGTCGTTTAATTTAACACTCTATCACTATATGCTTGAGGTAGCACTCCTTTTGTAGATATCAGCAACGACTCTCTATTCGGATGGTAATTCGCAAGCAGGAAACTATGATTTTTTCGTGCTTTAATTTAAAAAACTTAGACTCCTGGTTTTTTTTAAACACAAGAATTGAATGGTTTTTATTTAACTACTCTGACATTGTCTATCTCTTTTGTGTACGTACTGATCTTATTTGTTTAAAAAAAATAATCATTAAGTTTTCGTAATAATAGAATTTATTTATGGAAGTAAAATGTGGTCGAAACTTTAAAGTTTGCATAGCATATTTGTCTGGCGAAGTTCAATTAGTTATAGTTTGAAATGGCATCAATTCAATATTATCATCTTTTATAAGTTAATAATTCCTAGATTTTTGCTTGTACCTGATGAACCTTTTAGTGTTCAGAAAAATTTGGCTTCTTATCAATGAGAAAGTAGTTTTCTTATCTAGATCTTAGTTGATAACATTTCAATAATATGCTTGCTTATATCACATTGAAGAATATAGCTGTAGATTAACCAAAAGGCATTTCTTCTTATAGTATTTAATAATTAAGTAATTTATTACTCCGATTTTCGAAAAGTCTAATTTTTGTCTTTTTATATATCCAATTATTTTCCGTTGCACTTTTGAAACTATATGTGCTAAGTGGTACAATATGAATACGACTTCCGATCAACTCAGATATTCGATATTAGTTGTTTTGAATATTATCTTTATTAAATGAAAAGCAATCACCGACAGTAAAGAAATTAGCCGGAGTACAAATATTCACGGGGGATACAATATCGGGTTTTAAAGAGAAACGGATGCATAGAGGCGATAGAACATCGACTCAAGACCCAGAACCACGAAAGAGCGAAAGCGTGTCAGTAACACAGCGAAACAGGATCACATGGAAAATTCAAAGCATTAAATATATTAAATGTGATCATATCTCTTACATGCAATTATTATACTCAATATAACTATATTTATCGTGGTAAATAAGCTTAAAACACAAATAATATCAACACAAGCCGCAAGTAGCCCCTGAGAAAAGTTAACAATAACTCTACGCCCTGAGGGTAGCCTGAGTGAGAGGTAGTTGTAGAATCGATTATCTAGGTCCGAGGACCTCCCTGAATCATTGTATTCCTGAAAAGGTCCTGAGGAAAAGAGAGACCACAGATAACAGCCTGAGGTTAATTATCCTGAGAGTTAACAAAAGGAAAATAATACTTTCTAACTATAGAAATGCTCTGAATAGAACTCTTCCTAAAATAAGGTCACCGAGAAGCAACTTGTCACGGGTACAGCGAAGAGGAAAACAATCACATAAGCAACTCGGGCTAGGAGACAAACGGATGACACAGACCGCAGCGGGACCGGGCGAATATGATCCAATAAGGATCTAGAGGTGGCCTTGGGCTATGGGGATGATGGATCATGGTCGTGCTTCGGCTCCATTTTCAGAAGAGATTCTGCACTCTTATGAAGATTTAGCAAAGACCAAGCAGAAGAGACATGTTCTGCCAGACGACTCGCTGACAGCACACTCTAGATATAAATTTAGAAAGACTACATATGAATTGACAATTTTAGTCAGTCTATAAGCAATAGAAAACAAATAAATGTTTTAACTGACTTGTCCAGTAAGTGATGGATTGGTTAGTGCTTGTAATCCAACCGGGAGATTCTGAAGAACTTCTGAGACTTTACCATCTGAGGAATGAGGTTTAGCATCCTGAATCGAGTCTGCTAGCTTTCTTTCCGGAATCAATGGCATTGTCTGTACTGTGTGCGTTGCTTTTTCTGGTGGCAAGCTCAGACTTTGGAGAGTTTGAGCAACGCTGCATTCTGGCCACTCGTTCTCTCTTTTATATTCAGCGTGTGACAGCAAGACAACACCTTCTTCTCTCGAACTTTTTGTTTTCTTTGCATGTCTGACTCGACGACAACGAGCAGCTAGTTTGCGCATAGAATCTCGTAGACTTTCCCAGAAATCATCATCCGAAGAAAAACGGTTACCAAGCACTTTCTTGCATACATCTGAAATAACGTGAATATTACGATTTTTCTACTGCTCTAAAAATAAATATCCTATTTTTTTAAATAATGAATTTTTTTTATAAAAGACATTTTTCACGATACGATTTTTTTCGTCACAATATCGATAAATTCAGAATTAAATTAAATTTAACTCTTGGAAAAATTTTAAAGAATATAAGTTATTAAAACATTATTTGGACAAATTATAATTTTTTGAAACAAAGTTGAATTCTTATAAGTATAAGAAAAGTGGTTAAATTTATTATTTTTTCTTTTATATATTTATAGCCACTGAATGTTAACTGTGAATTCCACTTTCATATGATATCACATTATATAAAAATAAACTCATATATGATCAACTGCTTTAGCTAGTATGGATATTAGTCATTGATAAGACATATCAACAATACAGTTCTGCATCCATTTTATGTCTAGTAAACTGAAAATTATTACCCATTCACATTTCTAAAACTACTTTTAGGACCTTAATTACATTGTTTTAACACTAATAAATCCACTTGTTTAAACATATTTGGATAATGTCAGTAATCCACTTACGTTGTATGTACATGATGCCCTCTATTGGCAAGTTTGGGAAGGTTGAGTGATTAAGACCAGCTACGGTGGTCTCGGCCATTAGCTTCGAGCCGAAAACTCTTTTTTCTGCCAATTTCTTGCATAGCTGAGTCATCGATTCTCTCACATCCATATCTTCATAGCGTTTATTTTGCACTATCTGTTGAACTATTTGCTGCTCGGATACTGCGCGGAAGTCTGAAATTATTTATGTTATATAAAATCATTCATTTTGTCCAGTAAATATAAATAATTACTTTCTGAAGTCTTACTTGGATCGATGGAAAGAGCTTGCGATACGGGAATTGGAATACGCGCAATTCTTCCCTCACTAAGATCTTGCTCACGGATCAGCTTGACATAATCGTCATTTTGCTGTTTCTATATATAAACAATATTTTTCATTAGTTTATACATATAATACTAAAGTAAGAAAATAAATAAAGAAGGATGAAGATAATTGTGAAAATAAATTAGTAGCGTACTCTATGTTTTCGTTCTGGCGTAGTGTTAGCATGACCATGAGTGGTTGGTAGTGAAGCCGTAATAGCAGTCACCCGAGAAGGTTGTTCTAGTTGCTAAAGTTAGTGAGAGCTAGCTAATAAATAAATAAATTAGATACTTTTGATTTTAATTATCTTTATTAGTGAAGTACAAATTCGATAAACTCCTAACCAATTGTATAATGTGCTCACTTTTGGCAAATTATACAAAAATGATGGTTGTGCAATGTCAGCCGGCTTAGCGGGGAAAGGATATATTTGTTGCGTTGCTTCCTTCAAGAATTGTGGAAACTGCTGTTGGACCGAAGGCGACGTTATCATAGCCTTAATAGAAAATTTAGTGGAGAGATTCCTCTAGTGATAATAGATTTCTATGGTGTATGTAAAGAGGCAAGAAACAAGTACAGCTTTCTTTTAAGCTTCAGGTAGTGCTTCCGTGTCATTTTAGCCGCAGTACATATCTGATATTTGCTAACATCGTTCCATGTTTTTATCACTGACAGCGTTATCACGTGAGATGAATCTGATTGTAATCAACTGCTTAGCGGACGGCTGCAGGCTAGGAAATTAAATGGACTAGCCGATCAAAGAACGAACTTGGGTCGAAGTAGAAGAGGTTGATGATTCGCTTCCATCCATTCCCACTATGTCGATGTTGGCTGATTCGCCTGCAATATGAAATAAATATTTCAAATGTAATGTTCACTATTGCATGGTACTCATAATTATAACAGAATAATTCTGAAAGAAATTTTTTCATATAAAAAAATATTTAAAATATAACCATTTTAGAGTTAATATTAAAGTTGAAAAAAATTTCTGTTAGTAAACCCAAGGTTTTTAAAAGTATTAGAAGTACATCAAAATATTGAAAATATATTAGTTGAAGTTGCTCCTACAATCATATATATATATATAAGTTTAAAGGTGAAGTGGTGTCACAATTGGCTTAAAAGGATAAAAATTAACGTGCTAATCTTGACAGACGTCGTTTTTTTATGCTACCGTTCGTCCTAATCAGTAAGGTATTTGTCTAAGGTAATAAAAACTGATCCTGACTATGTGTCTGATGTGATAAAGTAATTTTCTGTGCTAATCTTTCATGTCGAGAGAAATAAAATTCACACCCTCTAATTTCAAAATAATAAAATTATGTCATGTAAAATCTATACCTAATATCTCCATTTCACACTAAATAATTTTGTACTTGGTTATAAATCATCAAAAGTTCATTCCTACCGGTAGAGCTGTCAGTCTTCAGTCCATTGCTTTCCACGCTGGAAGGATTACTCCACTTGCCCTGATCCGTATGTTCTGCTACTGGTGCCAAAGACTCAAGCGATGGTGCTGGAAGAGTAGGAGACGGTGGCCGCACAACAGGAGGGAATAACCAAGGCCACTGCGGCATAAATGACGATGGTATCGGGCCTAAATACGAATTTCTTTAGACTAGAATGAGTTAAATGTTTACTAATAAAATATAATAACTAAGTATTTTTAAAAGAATATTATCTCACAAGTGCTAAGAGGGCGAAGCGCGACGGGACACTCTGGCTGCGTTGACATGGGCGCTTGGCGCTTACGAGGTGGGATAACAGGTGGAATAGACGGTGCTGTGGGTAGTCCATTCAGGACTGGCGACTGCCCGTTAACATTTACTCCACTATTCTGCACCAAGAGCTGGCATACAATGGTATGCACGCAGTTTTTGATTTGTTGCACCTCTCTGAAAATATTACAAACTTTATGAAATATAAATCCAAATTGGTGTTTTCAAAGTTTCTTACTTACTTAAAAGCACTTGGATACGATCGTATAAATGCCGTAGAAGAATTAAATCTAAATTCTAACGAGTTATAAGAGGACGGCAGGCTAACAACCAAAGGTTCGGGACGATAAAGTTCACCACGAGCCCCATCTTTGTCTTGTAACAATTGACCCATAGACGAGTGTGAATACCTTCCAAAAACAGATGCTTGGTTATTCTCTACGCAGTTGACAAAATTATTGGAGGTAATAAGGTGAGAAAAATTTGAAGACTCTTCAGCCTGTACAGTGACAGCATCAGTTGAGTACGCGTTGTTCATTCCGAAGCGGGATGGCTCAGACAAACAGAACACCCAAAGTGCAGCGTGTTATCTCTTCGAATCAAGCAGTACTTTTTACAGACAAAAGAAATGCAGAAATGATAGGAGAGGAACACCAAAGTGTAAAGCGCCGCTTAAAATGGGTCACGCAACAAGACCCTCCGCTGATTTATTGTACTGAGTAAAGAAGTGTGACCGCAGTGATAGCTGATTGAGCAATTGTTTGCATGCAGGCCTGCTTTTCTAGAGAATAACGTCTTCTTATTAACTACAGATCAGCATCTGCTTTGTATGAACTACCACTTACTAATTTTGATATGCCGTTGGAATAAACGAAGAACATTGATTAGCAGGTTAAATATTTATAATTTTTAGATTAATATTTCATAATTTTCTTAAAGAATAATTAAAACGTATTTTATCCCTATTATCCAAAAAAAAATTCTGCTTTCGTCGAACGCTTTTGCGTTATCAAAGACGTATGCCACCTCAGCAGATATCAGAAATGCACTGTCAACAGTTTGTAGGAAGTCAACTAAAAGATTTTCAGTATTATCAAATATAAACTGTTCTAAAGTAGGGTCTCGAATAACATTTATTTGCACGACCCCTCCTTAAATCGAGATAATAATTGTTCCTTTTTATAATAGCATTTCTGCCTACACTCGCCTCTCCCCACTTTGATAAATAGCTCTAGCGCGTAGCGGCATCATAAATTTTCATCATTAATGTTTCGCCCGAGGGCGACTCATGCGTTATGTGCGAACATTGCCAATATCTTTGATATAACAGACAAAACAAACTAAGAGAACGATTTTTCTAATGCTTCACAATCTAATAATAATGGCAATTATTCAACAAAAATCAGGTACTCAAAATATGTTCGAAAACAATAGGAGTTTTTCCTAATAGTATTACTATTAAACCAAACTATGACTTTCAGTAAAAAAAATTCTCAAATCAAGCAGGTTCTATAAGAAAACATTCCATAGCTTGTTTTGTTCATTTGAAGTATGCTACAATTAATGGGTACGTTTATGCTATAATAAATTTTGTTACGACAACTAAGAATTTTTGTTTGTTAAAGGCTACTCTCCTGGGTGGTCCGTTGTGAATCGATAACGAGAGAGCATTGAGGCGCACCCTGCGTTTCTAAACCGACCGGTCCCCTCTTATCGTCAACCCAGAACGCAGTTCAAATGAGAGAGAAATCGGAGAAATGTTCGGAACAAGATTCTTCAGATAGATGAGATCAAGAGTATATTCAATCATACGCATACACACTGTTGAATAGGAAATACTGAACAAAGAAGAAGAGTTGGAAAATTTGTGTTTTTCACATATTCCTAAAATTAAAATTTCATGAAACCCTTGAACTGTTTATGAAATTCAGCGTGGCAGCTGCGCATCGGCATGTGACCTTGTGGAACGAAACAATTCGAACGGGCGCGAATCGAGAACTCGGGTTCGCAACAGACAAGCGAAACGGGATACGACGCTCATAATGAAATTCAGGGAAAAAGCGAGAGGAAGATGGACAAATAAATTTGCTTTCGCTGGCAGGTTACCTACTTTTTTATCAGATTTTCCGATAAACAGCGTTATAATTGGAACCGATATAAACAATACGATTTCCATGGTTACCGTAATAAATCGACTAATTTCATAATAAAAAACACTAAAAACATAATGCATTTTTAATAATGGTAGAGCAGAACGATTTTGAGCAATAACCAATATTATAGGCTTAGAAGACAGGTGGCGTCTAAGTGATCTATTTTTTATAGTTACGCACGCAAGATTTTGTAAGCTAGGTAAAGATACTTTAAAACACTAGTTCTTTTGAATTCGAGAAAAATATAATATAACTTACTGCCTAAGTAGTTTGCATTCGCTACAAGCGACGGGGGCGCCATTGGACGCTGGCTCCCCTTCGCTCCCGCCGCGCCAGCCACCATCTACCCCATTCTGCTGTTGTTGCTGTATCTGAAAATATGTAAAAAAAATTCTTTCCATTTTCTCTGGTGAAGGCTTTACTCTATAAAAAAATATATTTAATGGATTATTTGTTGTGTGATTATAATTCCAAATAATTGGATAGTTCAGTTTTGGCCATTACTTACAACGCATGTATATTTGCTTAGATCTTTAGTCTTCAGATCGAATTTCATTGATCTGCTGTAGAATAAGATTGTGATGAACAACTGACATGATCATTTCGGCCGAAAGCGATCATACAACTATATGAAAGAATTGTTTTAGGTTTTGTTGTTTTCTTTAATTCACGTAGAAGTGGTGATTTTAATAAATGTAGTTAGCAAACTAGCACCAGCAGCATGTAAATAGCAATGCAAGCGGAATGATTCATGTTACTTTCGCAACGGTAAATTCTATTCAAACGTAGACGCAGTTAGAGAGATTTGGAAGCAAAAGATCATGCTTCTGCACAAGTTAAATGTGTTTCACATCATGCATGAGATTTTTCAAACGAAATTAGTGGTTTTTATAAAATTTACTAGAACATACTACTGAACTCTCAAGTAAAAAAATGGGCTCAAGGAGCTCACGCTATTTAAGCCTAGAATTAATCGCATGATGAATTTAAGCTGTGCTTGTTAGGAAAAATAGCATTTTGTTAATGTCATCAACTAATGGAGCTATTATTAACGATTATTAAGATAAAGACAAACAAAATTTGAATGGAAAATTTTTTCATAATAGCTAAGGAGCTCTATTGATTACAGGACAGAAA
The DNA here is from genome assembly GCA_964036235.1 of Heterorhabditis bacteriophora. Lineage (NCBI taxonomy): Eukaryota > Metazoa > Nematoda > Chromadorea > Rhabditida > Heterorhabditidae > Heterorhabditis > Heterorhabditis bacteriophora. The sequence goes on from OZ038431.1 coordinate 3,284,757, forward strand.
ATTTTCAAAATGCTAATATGGTAAATAAATATACTAATATATTTTTGGTTCTCGTAATTGCCTCGAAAAACACAAACTGCTGAACTTGGGCATATGCTACAATGTATTTATTTATTTAGAAGTAGTAAACTAGTACATAGAATATGGTCATAGGTTGAAAAATGGTTTGATAATAAATAATCCTTACGGTGTTAAAAAAGACTTGAAGATATCCCAAATTATTGTAAGCAGGATGGAGGGGCGAGGGCCCGGCGGACGCCAGCGTGGATAGACGACCAACTGCACAAGAAGCGGCGGAACGCGGAGCAGAGAACGCGTCGAAAGAGTAGAGTGCAGACAGCATGTTAGTGAGAGAAAGACGAAAATGTACGGGTAAATGTAGAGGCTGCAGACGACCAGCTATGTGCGCAGAGAGTGGGCAACCGATGAAGTGCTAAACTAGAAAAAGCGAATAAAAACGTGTGACAGGAAGAGAGTGGAGAGGAGACGACATACTAGTGTTAGATTCGAAATTCTCGCGCCGGTTGGAAAAGAACGTAGTTATCAGGGAAGAACGCGAATCGCATAGTTGTACAACGTCAGATACTTTATTTGGGCTCTAACGCTGGAAGTTGAAGAGAAAATGGAAAATATGATGCACAAAGACACGGATGTGAAATCTTTTGATTGAAGTCAACGTTGGTTATAAATGAAAAAAGATGCCGAGTTAATTTTTACAGAAGAATAAATTAAAATACGGCAAATTGAATTTGGCTTTAAAAAAACATTGAATATAATGGAATAAATATCTGTTTATTTATATATATATGCATACGGAGTAAAAGGCGTAAACAACTCTGGAAAGGGTAATCACTATATATTTAATCAAAGCATTTGTAGTGATCAAACTTTTCATTGTTTATCGCATATCTTTTCTTTTTGTTATCGTTTTATTTCAGAAGTTGCATGTGACTAGAACACTTGTTTGTTTCCTTTGTTCACCTACCTACTAATTTCAACATGATGGCTGATAACGCTTCTTATCATAACGCGCGAAATAGCTTGGAAAATATAAACTCATAGGATATTTTCCACTAAAAACGTTCCAATTCTATTTATCTCCGATTTTCTGCACTAGAGGATGGTGTAGATTTTAACATTCGATTATGGAAAGTAGTTTACTGCATAGATAGCCGGCATTTCTTTCTTCGATAGCTATGCGACCGTGAAAGTCGGAATGTCCTTGCGCGGTATTATGCGGACACCTCTCAAAAGAACGACTAGTTTAGGAACGAATTGCAAGTGAACGCAAATCTCTCACAATCTCCCTATCCTGTCAAGAAATAGCTTAGGCTTATAGACTGTTCTTAAATTCATTATTTCTAAATGAGAATTAATCAACAAACATCGCAGATTTAGAAATTCTTATAAGCGGCCTTTCTTCTATCTTTATTGCCATTTGACGTTTTGCTGGCATTTTATTGCTTTTAGATGGGAGGATGAAAGTAATTATAGTAGACTTTAGAGTATTCTTTTAAAACATGTCAAAAGCTCTTGAAGAAACACTCTCGCATAAAAATTAATGAATGGGTTTTTCATATGGTATTTAATCCTTTCACTTCCATTCTAGTCGTTTGCAAACTAAAGCCATAGTTTCCGCTGAAGGCTCATTCCTATAATCCTTCGTAGCTCCATTTTACGATCCCAATTTGAAATTTTGGCCGATGGCTCATTCACATTGCAAATGAGACGCAGATTTGTTGCGGGACGGAAAGTGGGTATGATTTAGCGTGAAAAGTGAGGAGTGTGGAGAGAAATGACCCCGAAATATTGTGAGGTTAGAGAGACGGAGAAGATACGTGCCTACGATCGATGGAACGCTGTTCTGCCCAACGAACAAGCTGTGTACGAATCGCGAAAAAGAGCGCGCAAATATCGAAAACTCCGAACGAGGGGCTCGAGTGAGAGGGTGCGGAAGAGAAAAAAAATCCGATTTCATGCGATAACATTATGGGAAATAAACGATAAGATATTAGGGACTTCTAGAAGAATATAGTCACGTTTCTATTGGGTAATTATATCAGTGAAATACGCTCTTCAGTCATTGTTCTATAGGATATCAAAGAATAGTGCGCCACTGCTACACATTATGTTTGTACTGCGTAAAAAAAACTCTTTTGAACGTAAATTCACTCATATATATGTAATAACTTGGACTTTTATATAATACACTGCATCTAACTATTCGTACAAATTGTAGTAAGACCTTGGAAACATTGATACAATTTTAATGAGTTTATTTTTTTGTGACAATACCATATAAATATAGGTTGCACCCCAAAGGCTGTTAAATAGATGGATCTATAATTTAGATTTATCCTTTCATCTCAATATTATATATCAATAGCTTATTTATGTGGTACTCAGCAAATTAATTAATTATAATATAAATTTTAAATAAAATATACATTACAAAAAAATACTGAAGAATTATTATGAGGTGAAAGTGGGAATATGATGCGTATATTTCCACTTATATTCTTTTGTGAAGAGTTATCATCACCAATAATATTATTTTCATAATAGTGCTCGAAAAAAGAACATTAGGGCCTATATATTAATGGATCTATTTCCTAAAATACTAGAAGAAATTTGTTAGGCGTAACATTGGTTTCGCGTTAAATGTATTAATGCGGAATTTTTGTAAAAAATTTGGTGAACTACTAGTTCATGGTCGCTGGGAATTTTTAATCATATAGGAGCAGCTACTTATTCTTTTCCTTTTAAAGTTTAGTGCTAATGAAATGTTCGCGAAGTTAATTATATTGTAATTGCTATTTCGCTGTTAGCTGTATCTTTTAAGCAATTTATAGTTTTCCATTTCAACAAATTTGTAGTACGCAGATGTTTTTTTCACTTAAATATATTATTCATGATGGCGTCACTGCTTTTGTTATAAGATTCTGTGGGACAAATATTGTTTACTAACCTTGTCTTTTATCTTATATATATATATACGATGATAAAATAGTAATATGGCTTCTCTGAAGACCATGTTCTATTATTCGTTTAAAATTCATCCACTGAAACTATGTTTTATGTAATTGTTTAATACGTAATAGCATTTATTTATGAGTTTCATAGGCAAAAAATTAACAGAATAATGAAACCACTACTTATCTAAGATATAGATTGTATATTTAAAATGTTTTAGAGGAGCCTTTAATTAAATGATGCTTTACTAGCAGTTGCAAAAACGAACTATTTTTACACAGTTGACTCATCAAAATGCTGTATTCTGTACCAGTTATAATGTTCTCGAGCATTTCTGCATTACTTGCTCCAATTCATCCATGCAACGCTTGACAAAACTCCTCCATCAATACTGGTTTAATGGTTCGAACTATTGAGACCATCAATCTAGCTAGACAAGTGGAAATTCTACTAGAAACATTTTAAGTATTTAGTTACCCTATTATATATGAAAATATTTTAAATTCTGTAGAATTAATTGCCTAAAAGTTTTATTCGTAGCAAACATTCGAATTTGTACATATTAAACAGATTAGCACTTCAAAATACATAGTAAAATAATGCGATTATATATTTAATAACCTTATAGTTTATTGCAATCTACAAGAAATGAGGAATTGCCCGGTTTTTTATGCTATATCAACTGATGGACTGATTGTGAGAAATAACCTCTATATTAATGCATTAATAAAGATGATATCGTTAAATTCAGTTTATAATAACTACACTACTGGAACCCGTACGTATCAAATAGTGACAAATCAAAATTAAATTGCGATAACTATGATATTTCGAATAACATTTCTCCCGGGAGATTAACCACTAATTTTGAGCGTAAAGAGAAAATAAGATAAGAGAACTGAAGGACGAATTAAACTCCTTTAGTAACGGTTTCGTATAGCTAGAGGGACTATTAGATAATCAGTATTGGTGCCCTATCTAAATGTAACAACTTTTGGTCTTCTAACTTGGAACCTCTCTGTACACTGAGGATGGCAGTTTATTGAAGTATCAAGTACTCGATCATCTCTATCGGTAATTGGAGAAAACTCACGTATAATGCGATAAGGAAGTGTAATGCATCAATAGACACAAGGAACCAGTACATGTGAATGCCGGAGAACCAAATCATAGGCTTCAAAACTATATACTTTTCAAGTAGATCTCTTGCTGCCGTTTTCCATTTTAGTGTGATTTTAGTTAGAAACAGAGTTTTTATGTAGATCTATTACTATTTTAAGAGAGAGTTTTTTCTACTCCAAAACCAGTTAGAATACATCTTCCTTTTAATTTCACTCAGATTTTAGTGAGGACCTTCCATAACGTCCACCTGAAATACTCTGAAATGCGGCCAGCCGAAGCATTCGTTCGCTTTTGCTGCGCCTATTCAAGGCAGTCCACTTGACTGCTTCCAAACAGATAGCTTACGTGATCTCCAAGAATAGAATTTCTTTCGCCAGATACGCTTTATGAACTGTTCTTTTTTTTATTTTTAAGACGTTTCGATACATAGATAGATTATTGTTACGGCCACTAAGCCATTCAGACTTGAAATACGGAAAAAATTCTGTCTCCCACCCTCTTTATCTTGAATAGATTCTGTAAGCTTCGAATTTGTTAGTTGAATATATTTAGAGAGCTCAGCATATGTAGCAGAAGGTAAACTAGTTCATTGGTCGAAAACAGGAATTCTAACTAATTTACAACATAGTTAATTTCGTGTTATTCCTCTTTCTTTGTGTTCTTCCTGTTATATCTATGGTGGGATAACAATTTTACGAGGGATATTATGTAGATAAGATTGTCTTTTAAAGAATTCTTCTTCGAAGTAATTTTCATCTCAAATTAGTTTCGATATTTGAAGCCTGTCCGCCATATATGTTGCTGCATAATTAAATGTTGGATGAACTCTACTTGACTAAATTATACGGCACTTATGAATTTAAATGCTTCTGATACATATTTTTGCTTGAACTAAATTTCTTAGGGAAGTATCGGTTATCCAGTTGGTAATTATTTTTACTAAAATCATGGCAAGATTGTAAGTTCATCTAAGTCTAGACAATTCTTTTATTCACCGAGAATATAGTTTAAATCATAGTTTTTATATGAAAATATAGTTTTGAAACTAAAACTATATGTAAATATTAATTATAGTCTTAACCAAAATAACGGAAATTAATTGTGATTAATATTCAAGTAGGACTTGCGTGTATTATTTGTATTATAGATAAGACACATTAACAAAACAATTTTTTTCCACATATTTTACAGGATTTGGGTCTTGTCTCTTCGTACAGAGCGACATTCATTTACTTTGTCTTATATGATCTCTTATCACGAGCGACTTTCAGCATTACCGTCTCATCACGTTGACTAATCTCCAGTCGTCCAAAAGGAACGCTTGAATTCCTGAGATGCCAGTCCTCAACTAGTCGACAGTGTTCAATCTGGCATTTCCGATAAACAGTTCTTGCGGTTAGGCGCCTGATTTCTATCGCCACCTCATATGACGTCACTAGTATTATGCATGTTTGCTAACCGATGACATTACAATGCAACGCTAGTTTCTGTATTCGACGAGACATCTTCGATGATAAAGTACTGTTAGATTTGTTACCCATAAAAACTACAGTTCTACCTATACATTTGTAATATACATACTTTTTTTGTATAGAAATAGCCACCCACATACATGTCGCTATTGAGGCGCAAATGCACAATCTTATTTCATCTCATTAATCTTATTTCAGCACTAACTATTTGAGGGATCCGTCGTTCGTGTTCTTCAGTACAAGGTTTTATCAATCTTGCTTTTATATTAGTTGTTCATCTTCTTTCTATTTTTGATGAAATTTTCGAATCTCTCACATCGAAAAAGGTTTCCAGTTCTCTTATACGAATTAAAGTGTTGTCAATGATTTCTAACGTGGGTCGTGCTAATGTTAGTGTGTTGTCATTCTGAGTACCAAGGTGGGCCGTGCTAATGTGTTGAATGGACTTGTTCCACGAACCTTGCCCCGCCCCGCACTCCGAGTCAATGTTGTATCTATTACTTCGGTACTATCAGCATAAATATATACATTTATCAGCCAAATTTCCTTATCTATTCTATAGATCAGCAACTATCAAATATTAATTTTATTCCGACTATGTCTAAATCATCTCAATATCTCTCTCATTGTTACAAAATTCTGAAGTCTACTAGGCTTTATCATCGTATAAATTACTTCGAAACCTATATATCGTAATTGGCGCCGAAGTTGTAGTGTATGATTCACGTTGTTTACTGCAATTGCATAACATACATTTGTCATTTGAATATAAATCACTTTAATTTGAATTGACCATTCTCCTTCTGAGCTATTATTTACAGATAGTAGCTGGACCCGTTATCATCTGTGTTGTCTTCGGTCTCTCAAGAATGTCTACGATCGCAGTTATAGTTATTCTAGCAGTAATATTTCATTGCAATCATGCCATTTGTGAGTGCTGATTTACCCGTTGTAGTGGATGGATGCAACTCCCCATTTCCATCGTTGAGCTTATAGTTTGCGGCACGCAACTGCTGATCAAACCTTACAATAACTAATGAACAAACTATTTTGGCACCTAAATAAGAATGAACGTCGCTTCTTTGCTTCAGTGACGCAATATGCCCAACGCCAGGCTCGCCCGCACTCGCGCTGCCTCTCTCTGAGGCCGTCTGAGCGTGTAGAATCAACAAGAGGGCAATTCGCCTCCAGGGAAAATGTTACAGTTCGGCTCAAACGACTTTGACGGACTGAACAAAAAAGCGCTGTAAATACACAAATTGAGAAAAACCAACACATATGCCTCCCAATGATTAGGAATATTTTTGTTAACTGGATATTATATTACTAATAATATACCGTTTCAGCATCAAGTTGCTTCTACTTACCGAACATCAATCTAAAAGGAGGTACTTACGATGAGTTCGATGCTAACGACATATCGGCATGCTGCATCGCCTGTGCAAATCAACCGTGTTGTGTTGGATACACGTACTCCAAAGCACTTAAAAGGTAGTTGGTTTAAATTTCATAGGCTGTTTATTTGAATGCACTCAGGAGACCAATAATGTCTAATTTTTTTTAATTTTTCGTTTTATTTCTGCTTAAATAAATTGATAGCCTAATTTGATCAGTGACACCAAGAGCGAAAACAATTAAACAGTAAATATATGTTCCAGATGCTATATGAAATCAGCGATTAATTATTCTGAAGAGGAAGAATTGATGATTAGTGGTATTCGTGCCAATACGAATGGAGGTAAGGTTTTTTTAATATCCCACGTAATGAAAACCAAAGTTACTACGCATATTATGCAAGAGAAATGCTTTATACTAGTTACTTAAATAAATTTACGACTTTTTATTTCTCTTATAGAATACTTTACTATTTAATATCTGTTTTTCCACGTCATTTACTTATGTTCATGTATCATACAGTGATCAAATAATCATCTTGCGTGTAGAATGAATGTACTCCACATAGACTATCGAAACAAATTTATTTCTTGAAAAGTATTTTCATCCTAACTGGTTTTTTTTATAATCAAGACAATTTCTGCGAACTCTAATGGGTTTTAGCCCACGTTGAACTTCATCGGAGGATCTCATTTTCACTTACTCGTCTTAATTTTTTTTTCTTCGCTCTGCTATTTTTGGCAATCTTTTACGTAACTAAAGCTATTTACATTTTTAAATAGAGGCAAATCCTAATGCAATAATACACTTTGTGAGATGAAGATCGAAAGTAACTAAAAGATAGTAACATGTAATTAATTATTGTTTTATGTATTTTAAGTGCAATCAATAGATTTCAAAATCCACATTAAATGAACATAACAACATGTTGGACGTAATTATCCACTGATTTAATAGTTTTTGGACTTCTACTTCCGTAAATTTAGGAATGGGAGCAAAAATGAAGAACGTAAAGATAGAAGGCAGCAAAGGAAGTCGGATCTCATTGGAAAACGCTGAAGAATGCCAGCAGTACTGTACAGGTTAGTTATATACTAATGAAGTTAAAACTGACTATATTTTCTATATTATACAGCTAACTAGTTCAATACTAATAAAGGTAACGGATGTTGAATCGCCATTTTAATTGTTGTTGTGATTTGTTGTGACTGGAATTACGACCGATCACCGGCGCTCACATGCTCGACGGAACTGCTTAGAGTTGTTTATTCGAAGGATGCCATTTTTAGAGTATCCCCTGTGTATTTAGAGACTTCCGGTGATGTAGGGAGAACCTGTCGTTTCGACAGTTTCCGCTGGTTCCAATAATCAAATTAGCTCCGCTCGTCCGCTTTTTGGGACGCACAATTCACGTTGCGCATCACGCATTAATCAAACTGTGACTGGCGGCAAAGAAGGCTCATCTCAGGGTTTGAGTTAAACCATCGGAGGAGGGAGTACATAAACTTATAACTAAGCTTCTTTCCTGTGCTAATGTAAGCTTTTCAGTTAACGCGCTACCAACTCAAATTTTTACTATAAATCCTACATTAATCAGATATCTAATAGATATAGCAATGAAAAACATAAAGCTAAAAGTAAACACTTCCAGCTTTTGGTGTGTACTCTTGGTCTCCTCCTCGCTTCGAGGATGGTCAGATTTCTGGAGAGTGCTCATGTATGAAGAGAATCACAGCTGTTAAATATTCATTCGGCAGCCATTCCGCTATCTTCCCTACAGTATCTAATCTTCGACTGTAGATTCTACCACTTAGTGATAATATGTATTCGCTAAAATTCATGAACTTTAAATAATTCATAGCAATTAACGATAATTCCATTTTTACTGTAAGTTACTTATTCTTATCCAAATGTAATATTAAGATCGAGAATATGCATCCCTACATCGGATACAACACCCTCGGCAAAATAAATTTCATATAGGAACTTTTTTCTCTTTTTGATACTTTTAATGACCGGTTATTTTTAATAATCATCAGTGCAGCCACTAAGATCGCTGTAGTGTGTTGTAAGTTATGGTGTCGCATATCTTCGCTCCGATTATTCTTTTTTTTGTTCTTGTAAACTTTGTCAACCCGTTCAATTATTACTGCATTTTAGATCTGAAGTATTAAGTACTAGTCATTAACTCACTTCCAAACGAGCTTCACCAAAGAAGTTTATAAGCTTCAGTAAAAGTTCATTTCCATCTCTCTTAAATTTTGTAGCTGTAGAACAAATATTTAAGCTCTGCATTTTACGGTGTAGATAAGATAAAACAGCTTCTGAGTCTGTCGATCTCTTTTTGTTACAATAAATGATTCAACATGATTTGCATGAAACTATTTCCTACCAGTTCGTTATAAATGAATATGGATATTAGTATTGAAAATTGAGTGCAAATAAAAATGTATAATTGTAAACGATATTTTCCATAAAGAATGATAATAATTAAGATACATAAATTATGTGAAGATGGATGAGTCATTCATAGCATTAGTAATTTATTTAATATTCCTTGCCAATATTTATTCTCCATTTTGTAATGCTTAATGATATTAATTATTTGTTATAGAGTACTTTCTTTAGCAGCTAAAAGCCAACCGGGACAATTTAGACATTCGGGAACGAATTTAGCAAGTTGTGTATGGCCACACAAAAGAAGAACTTGTCGTAGACTTCTCATATTGGGAGGATTTCGGCCTCAATTCAAATAATACTGACAAAGACATCTTATTGTAAATATCGAAAATTAGGAAAATTAGAAGATTTATGTAAGATTCAACCTCGTAGCTAAACAATCTAAATCCAAAAATGGTGACTCTCTTACCATCTATATCCTTGAACTTGTATTTATGTCCTAGATCAGCTGTAAACAAAATTTTGCCAGCGAATGTGTGCACCTTTGGATCCAATGCTAAGGACACTACCGCTTTTCCGGAGTATTCAATAGACTCTCCATTGAGGAATAACGTATTTATCTATTAAATAATCGGTAATTAATCTTACGATTTTGAAAATTAAATAAATGGCTAAAACTAATGCTCACATTGTCTAGCCCTAATCCATTTTTAGAATTCTCCACTGCGTTCATTATGAGCTCCGTCTTAACGGCGCCTGGCCATAAACTTACTACCGTTATCTTGGTATCCTGTCAATACTATATAGATCAACATAACAAATCTATATTTTCAATAGCGCAAAACCATCCGCTTCCAATCAGCAAATATTGACTCAAAAAATAAATAAAAATTAAAAGCCTAAAAGGTTCCCGGTTAAGCTGTAGCATGCAAATGCCGACTATTCAAATTTTCCAAAATGTATCTCGATAGTATATAACTATTTTTTCCATTACATAGAAAGGATTAATACCTGATACCGTTCTTTATAAGTGAAAATAATTTGTATCATACCTTAAGATGTTGTGCCATATCTTTGCTCATTCTGTCTAGAGCACATTTTCCTACTCCATAAGGAATGTTAAAAAGGGTGCTAAAATTTTAGAACTTTTTTATAACTGTATTAAAATAATGTATGTTATATTGTGAAAATCTAAATGGCAACTAACTACAGTCCTCCAGGGCTACCAACGTTAACAATAAGTCCACGTCCTTGTTTATTCATGATCCGTGCTCCAAGAACTGCACAAAAGTAATGATTTCGTAAACCAACATTATTAAATTTGTCCCAGAGGTCGGGGTCTGATTCATAGAACTTCTTGGTTAGATTTTCAATAATGTACTAAAAGTAATCTTGTGTAGAAAAGAAGATAGTATATGATGAAAACAGAATTAACTTTAGGAAACAAGTATTACTAACCGGCACCCCGGAAAACGCATTGTTGATCAGAATGTCTAAACGACCACCTGTTTCCTCATCAATGGATTTAAAAAATTCTTCGACACTCTTCATATCTCCGTGATCAACGTATCTGACTATGCCAATACCACCCCGTTGAGAAATCTCTGGAATAAAATAAGAGAAACAGAAATAAGTATGACTTCAATGATAGATATATGATTTATCTAGTTATTAAAATTTTATGGAAACGGAAAGTAGACCTAGTGCGGTATTCTCCAAAGTTGGAAGTGCTATTGATGCAGAAAGACTTTCAGATGGTGGTCTACCAGTTATGTAGACTGTACAGCCAGCTTGGGCTAGCTGGAGAGCAATCCCTCTTCCAACACCACGTGAAGCGCCAGACACAATTGCAATTCGGCCACGTAAACTCATAGCTTACTAAACATGAGAAGGTTGTATTTCTGTGCAAATTAATCATACATTAAAGTTGAAAAAATTTTAAAAATAAGCCACTTACTTTAGGAATATCACTGTCCTGAATGAGTGAATGATATATTAATACTTATCTTCATTATATAAAGTATGAACCATGGGTACCCATATATAAATAGAAAGGCTTATGGTTCGCAAATATACTGGTTTTGATGGACGCAATAAGTCTCGTTAGCGGAAATAACACCATATAATAGGCCATTTATTTTATTTTCCTAAACACTTTTAAACTTAAATATTTCTATATTTATACTTTTGATTTTTAGCTTTTTATCTTCTTGTTCACGCAGTACTTAACACTATATCGTTAAGCTATACGGGGAATACCTGCGAAAGACGCAAACCGTTCGAAATGTCGATTCTAAGTATCTCTTATTTTTTCCAAATTTTTAATTAAAATAAGTGGTAAAGGAAAATCATTTATCGTTATAATGATTACATTTTATTAGAAAATAAAGTTTAAACCAAGATCAGTACAAGAAAAACGAGATATATATTTGTATGTATTCAGTGGGGTGGCGTCATCACAGCTATATGTTGCAAGTGGTAGCACTCCTTGTATTCGAGTACAAAAGATAGCACTCAACTGATGACAAGCTCTTAATTTTGTTCAGAGTGCCAGTTTTGCAATTTCAACTATAGATTTGGAATCAGTGCCAAATTTACAATATAGGGCATATATATTTAACGTTTTTCTAGGAATAAGTTTTTGCCACGCTGTTCTGAGTGAAAGTCCGTTTTTACCTACGATGGCTTTCCACTGCCGTGCCATATAACAGTCTCCATCATCTATTGCAACAGCCATCTTTCATAATACCAATAAATATCTAACAAAATGAAACAAATTACCGACTTCGTGAGCACAACAGCTATCCAGTGATATAGATATTAGGGTTGTTATTCGGGAATGTCTAGAATCCCGAATATCGGGAAATTCCCGATATTTTTCCTATCCCGTTTTCCCGACATCCCGAAAACCCGGCTTTTTCCAATTATCGTTTTCCCGAGATCCCGGAATTCCGATTTTACTATCCCGAATAACAACCCTATTAGATATATTGACAAACTGTAGGACAAATCCATAAGAAATACCTCAGCAGCAAAAAGCTAAAATAGGTACCAAGTCTGAGATGAAATGAGACCAAAACTGATGGTGGATACAATTATATTTATAAGCAGTCGATAATGGAGACTGTTATCTGACATCGGAGAGAAAAGCTGTAGTAGGTAAGAACATAGACTATGACTTTCACTCAAAAAAATTTATAAAAACTTATTTCTGGAAAAATGATAAATTTATATGCTCTAGATAGCAAATTTGACGCTGATTCCACATCTATGGTTGAAATTACAAAATTGGCACTCTGAACAAAATTACGAGCTTGTTATCAGTTGAGTGCTGTCTTTTGAAATATATAGCCATAATGACGCAATCCCACTGTAGATAAATAAATTTCACATATTGTGAGACCAGCGCGTTTTTCCTCGGTCATAGTTTTGTGTTGTCGAGTTCTCGTTTTATTTCATACACTGCCATCCGATGGCTACGTTCAGCCCAGTCGTCATTGATTTACACTAGTTAAACGAATGTAAAACTTAGCGTCTACCAATTTATTGCCGCTAATATTAAACATTTCTTTATACATTGCGACTTATCACTTAAATATGGTAAATGCATGGAATTGAATCATGCTTCCGTTTGTTAGAATTCCTATCAATGCACCAGCAGTTAGAATTGATAGAGCTGTATGAAATATCATAGTTCTTATAAGAGCTACACGTTATTTATAAAACTGTAGTATGTATTTCAAACTTTCATGGAGTTTTTTGCATTCATACGAAATTGGCTATTCTGCATTCCAGATAATACTGTAAATTCGTAGTGACTAGTAACTTATGAAAGAGTCATTTATTAATTAGGAAATCACTTTTCACATAATGTAATCAATCGGCTGGCATTAGCAATTTGCAAAGTCATGAACAAACTACAAATAGAAGACGCGTCTCAATCTGGATGATCACAACAATAGTCGTCTACAACAAAAGAATTGCTAGAAAAGCATTTCGAAAGAGTCTCAACATGAAATGATACGGTATGAGTTTCAAAAACATGAAAAGAGTAACACAACACAATCACGCAATGTAGAACAAAGACATTATGGAATCGACCTCTTAAATGATACAATACGTTTGTTATATACTATTCCTCCATTACATTCCTTTAACTGTTATCACAATATATATCGTAATAATAAAACATATATATAAATATATAAACAAATCTTCAGTTAAATTCTTGTTTCCAATATATGCATAATGACTAAGGTTATTTCCTAGTTAATGTATACCGTTATACTACCACACAGCTACATCTAACCATGGGATGGCGCTGGCCCCGGTGAGGTCTTAAATATTATGGATATTAATAGAAGAATTATTGGGAACAGACTTGATCTTGAATTATAAACCAAAAGAACTATATAAATACAGGTGTTTATCATCTATATAATCTAATACCACGATCTGTGGTTCCCCAATTATCACTTTACCTTAAGGTGATACGTCTGTTTTACGTACCTTTTGTATTGTTCCAATAGCAATATCACATACGCGCATTCCGCGCAGGCGATGTATTAGTCATCGCCTAGTAGAGTTAGCTGCGCGACCGGCGCCGACTGGTCGGTGGTTCTAACCCCCTTTAGAGAGGCCCGGCATGTAACATCCAAGCCGGACGGAATATCCCCACTCTGATACCTAACCCGTCCTTGCCTTATTTCCTGTCTATTTATATTATGTAGCCTCTCGGATGGACAGAAGTCCTATGATAGTATTGTCCTTATTATACCTATGCAACCCTAATAAACCTAGTACTCTTATTAGCTATTCTTCTATAACATACACATCTGTATTCACACTAGACAATATTATCATATGGAACGTGGACGTCCCGGCTCTGAATTCCGGTCCTGCTACACTATGCAAGGATTTGGCCGAGTTGGTGAGCTGTTTACAGCAAGGAGCTTTATTATTGTTATTATTGGTATTGCCGTGGCCCAGCCTTATTAGTAGAGTGCAGAGAGTAGATCCTGATTGGGAGAGACCTGCTCGTAGGAGAGTAGAAGAGGATCACCCCACTCCAGTTCGCCAGAGATTACACGTGCGCACAGCCTCTGTTCCTCTTGACTCTTGAAGATTACATTCCTGTAAAATTTCTGCGTGTTACGAATATGCCTAAATTCGTAATGTTTAATGTATTTCTTAACAATTAATGATTGAATTCAACTGTACAATAATATAAACATTTCGTCCTTTTAAACATTACTAATGCCGCGCCGACAAATGAATCATTATTATAATGATTTCAAGGCCCTATAAAAGACAGTACCCGAGGACAAGGACAAGCTTTCCGAACGAGCGAGCAGCTTCATCTTCGACAATTTATTTACGCCCTGTTACTCTCTTTTACTTGACATAGTTTCGTGATTATTATTGTCATTGCGTTAATAAACTCGTGTTAACTTTCCTCTCCTCACGTTAACACAATACTTTACGTTCTGACTCTTATCTAACAAGCGACCTTAGGTAAAGTCACAACACTGCGCAAAAAGGAATGAATAACTTCCGAAGATGTCAAAAGGAATAGAAGGACAGCCCGCATCACAGAGGAATGCGAGAGCGAATGAAATCCTCACGATTTATATCGATTGAGAGATTGCGCCTTACTCTCCCCCCACCGATTCTAGCCAATAGGTACCCAGAGGAAGACCTGAGGGGAATTCCGTAAGATAAAGAAATTTTAATTTGTATATAGTCTATGCAAATACGCCAGTTTCGTGCAGGAAGCCAGTTTCTATTTTGCGAGAACCGACCTTGGACGTACGAAAGGTGCATAGTTATCAAGATTCTTTCTTCTCTATTTCAAACGCATAACCTTGGGAATTATCATTTTCGGCACCGAAAGTCAACTAAGGAGACAATAGTCCAAACCATTCGCATAGTATCCGCCGCCGATTCCCGACCTATCTCTATTGCTGTCTAGCTAGAAGTGAGTGTAGACCAGAATCAAGTGAGTATTTTAATAAAGAGAGAGAGTGAAGAAGCTGATGCCAGTAACTAGGCATACTACTCCAGTTAGTAGCATAAAGGAAGAAGTTAGGAAAGAGAGACCAACTAAAAGCTCACATACCACCGAAACACTCCAAAGTAAAGAGGTAGGACGGAAAATAAAGAGCGCGCGTGTAGAGAGAAGCGATATGGAACAACTGCTAGAGAAAATCTCATCTCTTCAAGTAACACAAAGAGGAAACAACGGAGGGCATGCGATGCCAAGTTACAAGGAGAACGAATCATTCTCTACATTCGTAAGAAAGGTAAATGACTATCTTAATTATATTGGAGCAGACGAGACATACGCTATTCGAATACTACCGATCATGCTATCAGGTTACGCCCGTGATGCATATGACAAGGTAGATCAAGAACTGAAAAGCAAAGGACCTTGGGTATCTCTCCTAGATGCTCTGCAGAGAGAAATATATTCAGAGGATAGAATACTGTTGGCACAGGCCGAGTTAGCCTCAGTGAAACAAAATACTGCCAAAGTGGAAATATTTGCAAAAACTTGCAAGGAATTGGCAGAAAGAGCATATCCGTTCGATGAGAAGGCTCGTGAAGCATTCTTACTCGCAACATTTATAAACGGATTAAATAGTAAACTCCGCACTGCCACAAGGAGAGCTAAACCCAGTTCTTTCGAATCAGCAGTAAATGCCGCTACTCACGAAGAAGTCATTTTACGCCTAAGCGAGGAAGGAGATTCGCCAGCTATACATGCGTTAGCAGAATCTATAAACGCAATGAACACCCGACCCGAAGCGAGAGGGAGAAGACAGTATTTTGGGAAAACCCAGGAACGAAGATATAGGGAGGAGCGAAGTCGCGAAAGATCGCAAAGATCTAGCGGATACCGCCCGAACTATAAACAGTACCAGGATAGTAGGATTGATTATAGTCATTGGCATAATTTTGGCATGTAAATGTTACTTATACAAAGCCATTTTTATGGGAACAAACAAAAGAATCATAATTAGTGCAGTAGACACCGAAATATTGGAGCAAGAAAGAGTGGAACTAGGAAGTACACCCACAGCACCACCTCAAATACCGAGTGACGACGAAGAAGCAGAAGAAATATACGTCACACGAAAAGGACGGTACCCACCGCTTTTCACGTACGTTCCCGGGATCATACCTCTAATTTGTTCCGTGTCATCATCGGAAGCGATCCATCTTCCCTACATCACAATTTCTATAGAAGATCGCGGAATAACAGCATTATGGGACACCGGAGCATCAATATCTTATCTGAGAAGGAGCACGCTAGACTATATAGCTATCAAAAGGCTGGCGAAACAAAAATCCGCGAAGCGAAAGTTGCAAACGGAACGAAGTTTCGTTTTCAAGGAACAATTTGGCTGAACACGAGGATAGCAGGATATAAGATACGGCATCGCTTCCTCGTGTCATCAAACGAACATTGTCCCGCTCCAGTCTTGCTAGGGTTCGACTACATGAAAACACTGGATAGTTTGGGTATAACAACGTCAGTGCGACCGTCAGAACGGAAGCTTACAATAGGAAACCAAGAACTACCATTTATTCCAGCAGGAACACTAGCGTTCGAACCAACAGAGCACATAACGCCCATAATGATACGACGGTTAACAAAACTACAACCGAAAACCCACACAGCCATCAAGATAGCATTCACCGACCACTGTGAAGATGAAATGATATTGCTCAAAGACCATGGAAACAAGAGCATTCAATTTCAAGAAACAGTCGTCCATCCAATAGACAGCTCTGAGACAATACTAAGAGTGTACAACACAACAAGACATCCTATAGTGCTACCGGAAGGAATGGTTCTCGGACAGGCCAGCATTGTCAAACCGTATCAGGAAGGCAATGCAGACTACTGGTCGAGTGAAATGTATGTACCGCCTGAAGCAGATTGGGAAGGACAACTACCACATCTACCTAACTCAGAGGATGAATTCATGAAAGAACTCCAACTTACGGACTGCACCTTCAACACAGCACAGCGAAATAAACTGAAGGAAATCATAAAAGAGAAATCGGAACGCATTTTTCAACGAGGATGGACAAATTGGTTGTCTGACAGTGGGATTGGAACACACTATAGACATCCGAACTGACCTTCCATTTCCACGACCAAGAGTCCATCGAATACCCTTAGCAAAGATAGAGGAAGTAGAGAGACAAGTAAAGGAACTAGTGAAGCAAGGAGTCATTGAACCATCCATATCCACATTCACTAGCCCAATAGTCCTCGTTAAGAAGAAGGACAATACGTTCAGATTCACTACTGATTTTAGAGCTCTGAACAGCGTAACGGTCAAACAGACATATCTAATTCCGAACATCACAGATATAGTCGATCTGGCAGCAGGATCACAGTATCTATCGAATTTCGATCTCATTATGGGATTCTTTCAAATTCCATTGAGGAGGAAAGACCGTTACCTAACTGCTTTTACAACTACCACAGGAACTTGGCAATACAAACGGATGCCAATGGGACTTTGTGGTGCGCCACATACGTTCCAATCAGCGGTTCGATTACTTCAGCAAAAAGTCAAGTGCAAACTGTTTATATATCTAGACGATCTGTTGCTAACATCAAACTCAGCTGAACAGCACCTGAACGATATCGAAGAACTTTTGCAAGCAGTCACACAATTAGGACTGAAGATGAAGTTAAAGAAATGCAGGTTTGGCTGCAAAGAAGTAACTTTCCTAGGACTGATAATTGGAAGAGACGGGGTAAAACCCAACCCAGAGAAGATAAAAGCTATTAGGGACTTCCCTGCGCCCAAGAATATAACAGCACTAAGAGGTTTCATCGGAATGACCAATTATTTTCGAAGATTCATCAAGAATTACGCAAAAATAGCAAGTCCGCTATACGACTTAACTAAAAAGGAAACCGAATTCAATTGGAGTAAAGATCAGGAGGAAGCGTTCACACATCTTAAAAGGATGCTGTGTGAAGCACCTGTGCTAAGTGGTCCAGTCCCAAAGAGGCCTTTCATCATTGAATCGGATGCCAGCACAATAGCTATTGGAGCGATTCTACTACAATCCGCATCGGATGAAGAACCAGAGCATCCCATAGCTTTTGCAAGCAGGAAGCTCGTGAAAGCCGAGCGGAACTACCCACCGATAGAAATCGAAGCTTTGGCCCTGACTTTCGCTGTACACCAATTCAGAACTTATATCTTGGGAACACCCGTTCTAGCAATCGTAGACCATCGACCACTCACCAGCCTGATGAAAAGGAAAGATCTAATAGGACGTTTAGCTAAGTTCCAAATAGTATTAGCGGAATATGACATTAGGATAAAATATCGACCAGGGAAAGAAAACGGCGTGTGCGATGCACTATCCAGATACATCGGGAATGAATCAAACGAGTCTCGACCTAAGGCTACATCGAAGAAAACGGAAGACAGCGTAGCCATTGTCTCGCATACAACCATTAGGGATGAGATAGATCAAGCAGAGTTGAGGAATATACAAGAACAATGCCCGTGGATAGTGAAGACGATAGAAAAGCTGAACGAGTCAGTAACCGAACAAGGAGATAGGGAAAAGGAAAAGATAAGAGATAGATATGAGGTCCACAATGGAATCCTCTACAACAAGCCACAAGGTGTATTCAAACCACCTACAGTGGTAATTCCAAGAAACCAAGAAGTGATTACACGTATCATCGAGAAGTTTCACAACACCAGTTACTTGGGAGCTCATCACGGAATGGACAAAACAAAGGAAGTAATTAAACGTAGATTTTATTGGACAAGGTTAGACGACGATGTGCGAGAATTTGTGAGGAACTGTGCACAGTGCCAGAGGAGGAAATCAGATCCACACCAAGCGACAAAGGAACCTATTGCGTTCTCTATATGTGATGTAGCGGAATGTTGTTTGATTAAGTTTCAAATGAGAACACAAGACAGATTTATTGTTATATATTTTATTAATGAACAAGATATAGAAATACAATTACAAATAAAGTCATACTACAATCTATCCTACATGGTAATATATTACCCCCTTACTGTACACTTCTATTCCTTTTTATATCTTCCATATGCTCCGCCTCTAAGGCTCTCATGTTCTCTAACCTACTCCCGTCTCTCTAAATCTATATATCGTAATAAACCAATGGGAACCCTCGAAGATGTTAACATGCCGTGTGAAAGATGGCACATAGATATCCTTGGACCCCTACCTAGAACAGAGAAAGGAAACCGATACATACTTAGTATGAAAGATGCATTCAGCAAATGGATTGTCACATGTGCAATACCATCACAGGAAGCGGAAGTAGTCACCCAGAAATACCTCACAGAAGGATGTTTAAAACTAGGAACACCAAGGGTAGTCGTCACCGATAACGGAACAAATTTCAAGTCAGGAACATTCACAGAAGCACTGAAGCTAATGGGAATTGAACACCAGGTAACTTCCCCGTACCACAAGAACAGTAATGGACAAGTGGAGCGTCTACATAGGACACTGGAGGAATGTCTGTCGGCATATGTGAACAATACACAGTCGGACTGGGACAATTACTTACCATTCATAACGTTTGCTATTAATACGATGCCCAACGCTACTACGCAAACAAGTCCGTTCGAGACCATGTTCGGAAGAGAGCCACGACTACCAGAAGATGCTCAGTGGAACACCCCTCTACCACGATTCCCGAATACGGAAGATTATGTTACATTACTACATTTACAACTGAAGGAGACCTGGAAGTTTGTATCCGATCGACTCAGATCAAACAACATCAAACAAAAGCAGAAGTACGACCGGACACACAGAACAGCGGAAAGAGAAGTTGGAATCGGAGATGATATCCTCATCAGACGAATGCCACCGAAGAACAAACTATGTCCATATCTACACGGACCCTTCAAGGTGACTAAGGTTGACGGAGCTAATATACAAGCGAGGGATACAACAGGAAAGAAAATTACAACTCATAAGGATGACGTAAGGATTTTCAAAAAGAATCTAACAGGCGATACTAGAGCAGAACAGGAAGACGAATTGGTTGACAAGAACTTGGGACAAGAACAAGAGAGCTCAGATGAGGATCAACAGGGAGAGCCGAGCACAGGAAAGCTAGCCCATTCACTACCGCCCCGTGCTGCAGAACGAACGGTAGAGAGGATCGACAGGAGACAACGAAAGAAGAGTCGACAAATGGGAGAAGGCTGCCCCAGAGCAGAGGAGATTTGAATATATAACTAATTTTTAACTTTACAATCCTAGAGTTATTCATTTTTACCACAGCACCAATTTAATCTATCTCTATTGTTATCCTAATTCAATTCGGTTATAACTCGCAGTAACATCATTTGAGAAATCAACCAAATAGGCTATGCACATATTTTATTGTTATAATCTGTATCTAAAAATTACGAGGACGTAATCAAAACATAGTAGAAGGGGGGGGGGGGGATGTTCCAATAGCAATATCACATACGCGCATTCCGCGCAGTCGATGTATTAGTCATCGCCTAGTAGAGTTAGCTGCGCGACCGGCGCCGACCGGTCGGTGGTTCTAACCCCCTTTAGAGAGGCCCGGCATGTAACATCCAAGCCGGACGGAATATCCCCACTCTGATACCTAACCCGTCCTTGCCTTATTTCCTGTCTATCTATATTATGTAGCCTCTCGGATGGACAGAAGTCCTATGATAGTATTGTCCTTATTATACCTACGCAACCCTAATAAACCTAGTACTCTTATTAGCTATTCTTCTATAACATACACATCTGTATTCACACTAGACAATATTATCATATGGAACGGTATAAGGTCCCATTAACACTAAATAGGTTTTTGCTGGTCCCCTTTACACTATTATTATTCACTAATCTAGTAATAATAATATCCTTACTATTGGTCTACATACATTTCCTTACAATAGAGGTATAGAACAAGAATAATAAAAAATTTAAAGTTGTAGAAATTACCAGTAAATATGAACCCAAATAACTAATCAAAACCACATAATCTGTTCACAGTACCAATTAATACATTAACCAAAAATCCCAACAATTTCATAAAATGTATTAGTTTAAATTATTATATACTAACTATTGTATTCTGTTGTATTCTGTTGTATTCCTTCTGTGGAAAGGAATAAGGATAGATCAAACTATTTATTAAGCCAAAGGGGAAAATAACAACACTGTCGAGCCAACCCGGTCACCGTGTTAGGTGGCCTTATATTCGAGGTATCCGAGGGGGCGTCACTACCTAAGGTAAGGTTATAATGGGGTACAACATTTGGTGATGTTAGGTAATGTTCGGGAGAACGTCTGGTCTGTAAAAATTCCTCAGAGATAGAATAAAAGGGGACGTCTGTTCCCAACACTAACCTAACACTCATCGATGAGACGATCATCTTTAACTATATACGCGGACCTCTGTTCACCCTATAATTGCGGCTCTCTTAAAATCCTAAATATTACGATATTAAAAACCGAATAATGATAAAGTTATAAATATTTAACTTACTACTATATAGGTAGAGCGCGGGAAAAACCCCCTTCCCTCTAATGCTGGATTTTTTGGCCTTATCAGCCTTAGGCGGAGCATATTTCTTATAGTAGCATCTCCATCGTAATTCCTCTCTTCGAGGTCGTTGTGTAGTACATGGCCTACGTGATATATTTACTATCTATTAATTAAGATCTAAATAATATTACCTTGGATTTCTCTTCCGATAACTGAGAAGCAGCAAAAGGCCATGAAAGTAGACTTGAAATCTTCCATACTGATGATAATTATAAAACCTATTTAACGCCAAAAGACGACCAATTGAATTGAAGAACACGGAAGATCAGCTAAATTTTTCGAATTTAACAAAGTATGATAAGTATATAATATCTCAATTTACCAGTCGGTATTTATAATTTAGGTCATATGCCCTATTTCTTAAATCAACTATGTCAATTTCAATGATTCTATGTTCTAATAGATTCGAGATTGTATCCATATCATGATAGCCATTTATATGTAATATGTGGATCAGTATATTGGCTAAATGATATTTTATACATGTGTACTTTAAAAAAAAAGAATAGATCAGATTACCTCCGAATATCACTGGTAAATGAAGAAGGCATTCAAAGAAGTATTCCGCCGCATAATCCTGTTCCATAATAATTACATTCCTAAAACCTACCACAATATGCTGAGCGATATATCGATCAATAATGTACTTGATTGGATATTATCGCCTTTTGCACGCTTTCATTCCTAGTGATTGTAGTTTACGTGTTTGATCGAGTCAAAGTACATTCATATCTCAGTGGATTGACTTATACTTTGTAGAATGGGTGAGATGTGATGATTTCGTAATCACCTATTGCCAATATAGTGCTGTTCTTGGAAACTCGTTGTCATCTGCGCAATTTTGGCGGGAAACCACGACGATCGGTTCGAATTTAAAAGGAAATTGTGTAAAATATTAGCAACAGTAGATTGATAGACGCTAAGCTCTATGTTCTGTTAACTTGTGAAAATGAATAGCGACTATACTAGACGTAGCCATCGGATGGCAGCGTATGAAATGAAACGAGCATTCGACAACACAAAACTATGAGCGAGAAAAGTCGCTCTGGTCTCACAATATGTAAAATTTATTCATCTGGTCATCAACACTAAATCAGGATATTCACAGACATTTATGGCCCTAAAGAGGCCGTTAGGTTAGATGTGTTGTTCATAGAGCCAGTGGAACAATTTTATCCACCGAATCTATACACGGCACCTCGTTGACGCTTCAGAACGTAGACGACATTCATCTCAGTTGCAGTCTCGCCTTTATCGAGTTCGCAATAGGTGACAACATCACGAATCATGTTTTCGAGAAACACCTTCAGCATATCGTGAGTTTCCTCATATATGAGTCATGAGATGCGCTTTACTCCACTTTTAGGCAAACTCCAAAGGTAACCATGAACAAATGTAACCAATTGGGAACCATTGTCAAATGTAACCATGAACAAAGGTAACCAAAGTCAAAGGTAACCTTAACAAAAGGTACTATCGACAAAAGGAACCATGAATAATGATATTAATAATTAAATCTACCGGTGTACTGGAGAATTGACATATTTAGCTTGATTTTGCTATTACTCGTGTATTTGTTATATAATTCGAGACACACTGATGTGTTTTTTTTTCATACAGAAAGAACTATTTTGAAGGTAAATCGAAAGTTTTATTATCATCAAATGACAACCAATATCACGTGGGAAAATTATTAATTGGTGGGAATTATGGACTGTGATTAACTGTTTCTTTCCAACTTCCATCGAATGTCTACAGATCGCTAAAAGTAAATTAATTATTAGCTATCAACTTGTTATTTTTACGAAATAGTTGCTTACTTTGAATTAGTACTAATATCCTGAGTGTATTGATTAGTGTCTAATTGCTCGTCGTCAGATTGGAACCAAGAGTCGCTAAAGAATGTTTATTTTAATAATAATAATAAATTAAAAGTCACAATGCTTGTATTTTTTAAAATATATAAGCTTACGTACTCTATAACACCATCAACTTTTCGAAGATGATTTCCTTTAGACTTTTGCCCGAATTTCCTTGATTTTTTAGATCCACTTTTTTTTGTTATAGCCTTTGAAAGTATTTGTGATGCTGTTTTTTCATTCCATATTCGTAATAATATTTCAATAATGGCTTCACGATTTGAAGGTTCAAGTGAAATTAGTACGGCAATTCTTAATAACATTATAAATATAGGAAATAATTTAAAATTTAAAATTAAAGTTTACATATAGTAACGTACCTATGAGAACATAATGCTGTATCATAACTGCTACTCTTTTTACAATCAGATACAGAACAATATAATTTATTTTCCTTTTCTGTAACTATTCCAACGCTAGAAAAAAAATAAATTACCAATGATTCTAACGAGAACTAAGTACTAACTAACTTACAAATCTAATGGTGGCTTGAAAATTGTAAAGGTTCCATCGACGAATGATGTGCGATCAACCAAAAATTTTTTAATGGCTATAATAGAAGCATTTATTTCACTTGCTTTTTTCCCTAAATCAGTTTTTAATGAAAAAATACTTTTAAATGCAATTATCATTAAACAAACCTTGGTATAAAAATTCGGAAATATTCACTGGCAAGCATTCTGTATCATTAGGATTTGGACTTAGACCTATCATACGTAATATGCGTTCTCTATCATGATCAGTAGCTGCGGACCACTGGGAAACATTAACTTCATACTGCTTGTACCAGGTGGATACCATATTCTTCATTCCTTCACAATGAACAGCTTTGCGCAAATCGTTCATTTCGTCTGAACGCTATATTATTAATGGAAAAACTACATTAATTCGTAAAAGTATTTGCAAATAATTACTCACCAATATGTATTGAATCGAAGGTTGAGATAGCCCATTCAACTGATGTCTTTGAAGGTATCAACAATTTATAATGGGCATTTCTTCCCTCAGCAATATTCGTTGTTGAAAACTGAGTTAATTGTCCACCCATTAATTTGGACCGCAACGAATGAAATTGGAACAGAGATTTTGAACGTTTATTAATCCTGACATTAATTTTCGTTAAGCAAATGACTATACATTGATAAAATTGTGATTTTGATAATATAATAGTAATCTAACCAGTTATATGATTTATCATCTAGTATATTTTATAGTTTTTCTTTCCTTTGATCAAATTCTTGCTGTGAAAGAGATCCTAGCAAACCACGTGTCATGACTCTCAAGCCACTCTAAAATGTAAAATAAAATAATACATCATACTATCTTTCTAACAAAACAGCAAATAACGTACTGATGCGTTTATTTTGCCAAACAACGCCCTTTGAATATAAGGAAATCTTTCTTTTCCAAATTCCAGCTTTGCATTGGACAGTAAGTGCACATCGCAAGAGAGCACTTGACACATATCAAATATATTTACCTTAACAATGAAATCGTAAGTATAGTCATGAAATTTGATATTCATTTATGAAACTCACCTTAGAATATTCATGAAGTGATCGTTCGCCATCCACGATAAGGCTTACAACTTTCCGAAACTTTGAATATTTTGTCAGGCTTACAGAAAGAAATTGAGCAAACTCTTTGTGACTCGCCGCCGTATGATCCGTTGATAGCATTATACCTAAGAGAACGGAAGACAGTTTCCCATTAGATTTGTTTCTGAAATATTAATTATTTTCCGACGTCTATTTAAATAGCACTAAACTCACTGAAATGAATCCAACACTCCTATTACCGGAGTAGCATATAGTGAGCAAAGTGAGAACGTGGTATCAACTAGTATATAAGCACTGAGACCAGGAATAGTTCCTGATGGCGTTGAGGTCGAGCATAAGTGCTCTGTTAATAATATTATTAGGAAATAAAATAGGCAAAAATAATAAATCTTTACCTAATTTATTTAGAACTACAGTCTTTGATAATTTATGCAAGTTAGCAATATCATGGCGATAATCAATAAGATCCTTTTCCTTAGGACAGCATTCCAAAAATAAACACAATGCATCTTGATATACTTTCATTAGACGAACACCAGGTGTACCATCTTCTGTAAATTTACGACGCTTTAAAAAATCTGCTAAACCCATACATTATTTATAAGAAAAAATCTTTTGTTCACCTTTTGAATATGACATACTTTTAGTTGAACCATATGAATTAAAAGCTAGCTTCTGAAGTTGATCAACATTTATACCAGCAGCTGGTCCTCTAGATTGTCCAATAGCTGATAAGACCTTTGTTCTAGCATAGTACAGCTAGAACAGATCGTAACTTAAAATATTACAGAATAAAGTGAGTAAAACTTAAACGTACGGAACGATCTTTGATGTGAATGTCTTTTTCTCTTAAGTATCGTCTTGCTTGTGATAACGTTCGTGAATTTAAAGCTGTTATAACAGTTTTAAGCTGTGAAGGAAGTGTTCTTATTCTTGAGCTTGACTGTAAAATTATTCCAGCAGAACCGAACAAATATTGAATAATGACAGGTCGAACAATAGAAGAATGTTCATTTAAATGAAAGCTAATCTGGAGTAAACTGCATTTAAATGAATTAAGAATAAGAACTTTATATTCAAAAAGTAACTCACTAATTTTTTGAATTCGAGACATTTTGGATTTGAAGCACGATATAGCTTGAGTGTAAGCCCATCATAAGTTTCACTGAGCCATTTAGGTTTTATAGCCGGTAAGTTCTTACCCTCACTACTCGCTAAAAATTGTTATTATATTTTTTTAAATTCTTTATTAATAAGAAGAATAGTGTAACTTCACCATTTTTACGTGACCATGGGGAATAATTATCATATGTGACATCTTTTACAGAAGCATATGCATTACTTTTAATAAAGAAAAATAGACTGCAAGCGTGCCAACATTGTGGCACTGTCCTAGGTGGTAAACTAGTGATAATAAATTCATGCCTGAAATATGATAAACTAACATCTATGATCTGTGTCTAGTCCTCTTTAATTACTGACTTACTTCTCATCAATAATACTGTAAATCTTTTTGAGTGTGAGAACATTAACTAATTCGCATTTTGCTGAGATAAGGTAAGGATTGCCACCTTCATCTTCACGAAAATCGGTTACCTAGTATGCAAATTAATTAGACATTTTGAAAAAATAATTGCAGGATAGTAAGAATGATAACTAATATAATGAGGACAATAATAAATTAATAAATATCAAAACAAGGAGCATTTAATGCATTGAAAATAAATATAATTATAATTATTAGATGAATATCACACAAGATTATGGACAGCGTGGAAAATCGCGAAATAGCTTACGTTTGTCCTTATAAAATTTCTACATATAAGTGTTGTAGGTAACCGAAAGTACAAATAGTCGAATGATACACAGCTGTGAAAAACTAATATAACTACTTATTTTAAATGCTTATATGGGGTCCCAACATAAGAAAACAAATACGCCAATAAATAGACACGAAGAATATAACATCATTTATCTCCAGTGTCCTATAAAGTTGATTCTACTGACTAACGCTCTGTTTAATGCATTCCAATTCATGCGGCTTCTAGCATGGATTATTTGAACTTAGCCACTATAATGCACTTGCATGGAAACTTCTTCCTTCAACTGGAGCTTAAAACCAGTTGTTCTACGAAAATATATATTGACGGTGAGAATTTAAAGGTAACAATTAAAGGACCAAACAGTTGCAGTTAAAATATATAACAAGATGAGATTTTAAAAAGCATATCATGGTTCCCTTTGGCGATGGTACCTTTTGTTAAGGTTCCCTTTGGCTATGGTTACATTTGTTCACGGTTACATTTGACAATGGTTCCCAATTGGTTACCTTTGTTCATGGTTACCTTTGGAGTTTACCCCACTTTTAGGGGCTAGACGATGAACAGCAGGCTTGTCGATGTCCTAGATGTTGTCGCAGAGAACCTTACGATGGCGTTTGGTTCCTCCTTTTCCGAGTCCTTTTCCTCTCGTTCCATGACCAGACATGACGACAGAAGTTCAATAAATGGCTTAGCCACGAAACACCTAAGTATAAAACTCATTCTGTATGGAGAAAGTGCACTGCTAACCATCTCAGGTACTCAGATCAGAAGGGGAAATGTTGCCTACAGCAGTTACAAAATTAACATTTTACAGTGCAACCATCACTGTAAATACGGTTTAAGCGGTTCAAACTTAACAATTTGATTCAAAAACCAGTCCAATTTCTTCACCTGTAAGTAGCATAACATTCATCAAAATGTTCTCATTATGATCCTTGGGAACATTTTTTGCAGAGAGTGGTCTGGAATTTTATCCTATATGGTCCTTTTCCCAGTTTTTTAGACCTTTAGGAATGATGTCCGTCTAGTTAAAACTAAGCCTTAGGAGAGCAGTCACTAGAGGTGCTCTTTTCTCCTCTGAGGTCAACAATTGCCTACTGCAAGTCACATCAGATGTGACTGTTACGCATTTTTTTATCAATCTATACAGTTTAGCACTTGAACACTGCTTTCAGTGCTGGACGGGTATCACCAAAATCCATATTTCCACGATATCTATTAGTCTTCTTCCGCATGCCTAGTATTTCCGTGAAACATCCCACTCATTTATCTTGCTTTAATGTATTCCATTAAATAACTGCATTTATTTCATCTAGATATTTTTATATGGCTCTCGTGAATGTCGCCCAATGTGACGACGATGTTGAAGCTAGCCAAGAATCAGATATCGCGGCGTTTACGGGGGAAAGTGATGAAAGCCAACTCGTCGATGTTGGTTTTCTGCTACTTTCTAAATTTTCTCTTGATTTTTAGGGAAATGTTTATTAGCCTAATAAAATCACTTCCAGGGTGGTTCCTTCCATGATCTTCCGCCCGAACTTCAATGCCACATCCTTAGAGAGGTTCCTACCAACACTTTTATGCAACTACATAAATATTAAACAGTGTTCGGAAATTATAAATTTTCAGTTACATGCTGACGACATTCGAAAATTAAAGAGGATTTCAAAGCAACTAAAATGCCTGATTGAAAGGCACTAGAGCCGAGCATTTTCTATTCTTCCTCCGAAGATTCAGATTAAGATTTTAACCGAGGTGAAGGTCACTTGGAAATCGCACTGTTCCACGCTAGTTGCAGCTCTAAATAGTCCATCTCACAGATTAATAAATACCTTTCAGACTCGGATGAACGCTTCAGAGATCCGACGCATGAAACTCATCTCTAAGGATATGAAATATCTGATTGAGAGAGGTGCACGACATCTGACAAAGCAAAGAATATTTCGTATTACTTTTACCGAGGTGAGCGGAGCTTTGCACGAGTAGATCGGGTAAACCTCTTAAAAGCTTATTCTGCTCAATCTTCAGACTGCGCCTGGTGCGTACAGTATTGAGAGAAGGAGTGAGCACAACGTTAAAGTCATCAGCTTCGAGGATTTTTCTAGGATTTGCGCACATTGCCATTTTCAGTCAATTGGGATGCGGGATGTATGTCTTTTTCATAATATTTTCCAAAGCTGATATAGTACCTCTCTGGTCTTAGGCTCAAGAATATTTTCAGATAAACATAACACTAGATTTTTGCGATCAACTGCAGCGCCTTTTTCGTGAGAATAGAATTATCTGCGAATCCGTGGATTTTGCACCTTCTAACTACAACGACGTAAAGAAACTGACAATCGTGGACAGACTTCTAAGTGCAACAGAAGCCACTAGTTTCCTCCTAGTCGATTATGAACATAGCATCTATAGTGGATTCCCGTTATCCACTATCTTTTCCCTTCAATTGCATATAGTTAATCCGATAGTTAAGCTTAGTTTTAGATATTAAGATTGAACATCTGTATTTCTAGAAATCGTACTATTGCAATTTGAATCATAAAAGTGCATTAAGATGAAAAGCGATGATTGACCGCCCAAAACGGCGATGTTGTGAGAGACACACAAAGAATGCCAACACAACCCGTATAAAAGCCGCGCACATAAGCATAGACTGCCATTCGCATATTCTCGACCATACCATACCATGCAGCTC
Source organism: Heterorhabditis bacteriophora (assembly GCA_964036235.1). Classification (NCBI taxonomy): domain Eukaryota; kingdom Metazoa; phylum Nematoda; class Chromadorea; order Rhabditida; family Heterorhabditidae; genus Heterorhabditis; species Heterorhabditis bacteriophora. Next base: position 3,314,731 of record OZ038431.1, read on the forward strand.
GGATTACTTTATATTATTATATTTTACTTAATTGTTATATCATCGTATTAGCTTTGATATTTATTGTTACTTGTTATTATCGTTACTTTATTCGTAATAAAGTGTCCTGCACAGCAGACACTTTTTATTTTCTTCTTTTGTTTAATCCAATATTATTCTGCCTAATAGAACCTAACATCTGCTATAGTTTATATGTAATACAATCGCTTTGTAGTTATTGTAAGAGAGGGCGGAGTCTCCCGACCTCTCTCTCGCCAGTCAGTTCGAATAAAGGCATCTAAGCAACATGTTGTGCCGCATTTTAGAACTCAAGTAAAATTAGCCTGACCGCGTAATACCCCAAAAGAGGGTTGCGTAAGGTTTTAAGAAAGGGAATTCCCCTATTTGCCCCTAAGTGGGACAAAGTGGTGCATCGGCCACTAAAAATCCAAAGACCCGCGTGGCACATCAATACCTAAACTCAGCAAGAAATTCTCTTGCCTGGCACTTATACCTTATCTGGTGGTGCCTCATAAATCTTAATTAAGTCAAAGCGCAAAAGCACGCCTTCTTCTTATTAGAGAAAAATCCTAAATATCTTATCACATAGCTGCGTAACAGGTACGCTCAAGTGCATAATGATAGTAGAACGAATTGAGTTGAAGGAAGCTTATAGAGCTCTCGGTTCTCTTCTCATAGACGTCCGCAAGTACGTAGACGCCGCAATTCAGCTTCCAGAAGATGGAGAAAGTGCTCACCGATATGCGGAAGAATGCATGTTGGAATATAAGAAATATAGCACAGCTATGGCAGCATTAAGCGAAACATTAAAACAGAAAGGAGAACTGTTTAAAACTAGCGTAAATGAAGCAATAAGTTCGAATCCTCAGAACCACGAGAAAATTGAAACTACGGTCGAGGAGATATTGTCACAAATTCCATACAGCACAATACTTACTGAAGTAACTCATTTGAATTGTGCATTAGAACTGAAGAAGGATGCACTGGAACGGATATTGGCTGAAGTAAAGCCCAGTTTACCGTCTCATCACCCAAACTATCAATACAACAAAGGCGAAATTTTCGGCCCCAACCAAGAAATCGATGACGATATACAGTACTGTTCCTAAGTTTTACAACTTTCGACCTTTTAGGCCTTTTAGGGCCTATTTTGCTTTTTTTGAGTTAAGTGAGAATAAGTCGCTTTAAAGTGAATATTTCAAAAAACAAATTGTACTGTGGAATTCGCCATATCAAATACTGCTGGAAACCTCTTCCCTTTAGGTTAATTATTAAAATTTGGCAAGTGGTGTTCAAGAAATACTTCATGTTTAAGCTCTAATTTCCACGAAATTATTGCTCGCCAATACTTGAAAACAAGGCACTCTGTAAGAGAACGCATCTCTGTATGATATGAGAAAAAGTGGCTTTCTGAAATTAAACACTCATCTTCCAATACTCCTCTAAACACGAATGCGCGCCATGCCGATAAACTTCGTCTCAGGGTACTTTCGCTCAAACGTGGTGTATAACAAAAAGAGTACCACCATCTTATTCAGCGTGAAAAGATCTATCCATTGGTGAAGCTTGTGTTTCATCAAGTTGATTTTTATATACCGCAATTTTAACTACTATGTACTTTATGAAACGTCATCCGGAGTGACAGCTTGCTTTGAAGTAAGCCGCACATATCTCGCGGGCATATATGTTAAGGGCAAACCGTATGCATCCGAAACCGGAACTATAAGGAGAATAGTCAAAACATTGCGAAATTGGACCGAAACTATAAGCAACTCAGGTTAAAGGCTTTTCGAAAACAGATAAACAGCTATAGTTTGCTGTTTATATAACTTTTTTCATTTTTTGGTTTTCCTTTTTTCTTGTTTATATATGCATATATTTCTTGTCAACATAAGATGGTTTTTTAACGTTTTATTCCACGAATAACAACAAATATTTTTTAAATGTTTTCTACAATCGCGGAAAATCCGCATCCCAGTATGGGCGAGGCAAAACTTGCGGTGAAAATACACGAATACAGACTGTTCATTGATTATGATGAGTCATCAAGCATATGTAATTCCGTTTGCTTCCGGTATTGGCGAACTCTTTGGTTTAGGCTTTTCTTACATAGTGACTAGACCTCTCCACGTGAAGTTTCAGGAATTCCAAAATGGCGAAATACACACTAAATTATAAAGATGATTAAACGTGATTATTGCTTTCATTTGTAATAAACAAATATCAGACCTCTTGAATAAATGTTACTTTATCCATAGTAACTTTCCGATCGTCGATATTCAGATTGTATTCACTTTGATTACTGGAATACAGTTCTTTTTCAAGCGCTAGTGCGAATTTCCTTGGATTTCGTCTTTTTTATATTTTCAACTTGAGCAGCTGGTAGAAGCGTATGGTGGAATTCATCTGAAGTTACTTCATCTAAGTGAGGAGAATTAATATAGATATGGACAAAAATACTTGAAAATAACAAACCTGGTTCTCGTAATCTTGGTATTCGCTTCTGAAGATCCTGAATAATTCCAGCTGTTTCATCACAGGTCTTCTAAATATCGTTAAACTGGTTATGTAACATCTCTTCTACGTGCACACTTCTAGTACACTTTCTTTCAAGGCTCTGTTGGCGAATCACAATTTCGTCCAGTCTGCGATGAATTTTCATGAACCCCTCAGAAATCATATTATTAAGTTGAACTATTTCTAAGGGGGCGGCATCACTGGTAGAGGGCTCAACTGGTGCCATGTTGTGCGGAATATTCCGCGTACAACTGGAGGAACGGTGTTTTTTAGCTGGAGGTGCTCCAGAAGCAGAGAAGAATCTATTTTTTAGCTGGCCAGATGTAGTCACAAATTGAATTTTAGCGTCACAGTTAGCTTCTGAACCAATGTAGAGAATATTGGCGTCGTACAATTGGGTATCCTTCCACTGAACAGAAACATGGCTTCCAACAGTGAAAGATCCATCAATAACTGAAGATTCGGGAAGGACTTCTGAATCTTGGGTTTCGGGGAAAAAAGGACACAGTAATTAGCCATAGTTGAAGTGATTTAAGGTTAATACAACAATGGATATCTAGGACCGCCCCTTATTTCGAGGTATACCGAAAGACTATAAAAGTACAAACGAAGTGCTTATCTAGTCTACTATAATGATTTCTGATCATCTCGATATTATTCTCCCACTATTACGTTGCCGTAAAACTATTCGAGCTATTCACCATACTATATCAGTACGAGATCCTACTATTTCCTACCATTCTCTGCGCAGATATATAAGAAACAATTTTAAGGGAGAGTCTTCTACATCAAGCAAGTTCACCCCTCGTAAATTCAGATACGGTATGTTTTCTGGGATTTGCTCAAGAATTTATGCTCAGTACAAACGCGATAGTTCTATTTCTTCAACTTCTTTGTCAGAATGTATATCTAGGAATTGTGGTATGAAAATAAGTAATAGCTACGTGCGTAAACTACGGAAGCGAATAGGATTTGTTAAAGTCAATATTAAATGCTGTCATCTCATACGGAAAGACAACATGGAAAAACGTGTTCAATTTTGCAAGAAGATGCTGGATGATAGCGAACAGTTTATGGATGTTTGCTCTTCCGACGAATATACTTTCTAAGTTGACTCTAACTCAAGAACATGTTTTGTTACAAAGGACGATTATTTCGGGAGGTTGAGGCCACGCGCTAAGCATCCAGCTAAAATCCATGTGTGGGGAGGAATTTCGATGAGAGGTGCAACAGCACTGGTAATATTCCCCGGAAATGTTCGTCTGAATAGCGAGAAGTACTGTCAAATTATAAACGACATTTATGTACCATTCAAGAACATTGTTTACAATGGATACGCACGTTTAGTTCAAGATAACGCACCTTCTCATAAGAGCGCTTACTCAAAACGTATGTTTGAGGAAAACAACATTGATTGTCTCCCTTGGCCTGCGGAATCACCTGATCTGAATCCGATAGAGCTAGTATGGGGCTCTATGAAGAAACACATAAGGTGAGAATTAACTAATAGGCTTCTACTTATACTTGACAATTCTTTATAGGGATGTTGCAAAACCGATAAACTTGGATGAATTGAGAGATGCTGTTTCTAATTATTGGAATACAATAATGACACCCGAGACATGTTCAGCTTATATTGGCACAATTTTTAAAAGAATGCGAGATGTGATAGTTGAGGATGGCAAAAACATAAAAGAATAGTTGTTGTTTTCTTTAAATTAAGTCTTGAGGTTTGTTAATTGTTTAGTAATCCTGAAAGAAGCAGTCGTAACATTCTAATTTAGAGTATATTTCATCATCTTATCATTCCTCAGCCGTATCCACACACCTTCCCTTCCTTTACCCTTGGTGACTCACGATGACCAATGAACAGTCTATAGTCGTATAATTTAGTGTCACCCCAAAATTGCCCCGCCCATACTGGGATGCGGATTTTCCGCGATTGTAGAAAACATTTAAAAAATATTTGTTGTTATTCGTGGAATAAAACGTTAAAAAACCATCTTATGTTGACAAGAAATATATGCATATATAAACAAGAAAAAAGGAAAACCAAAAAATGAAAAAAGTTATATAAACAGCAAACTATAGCTGTTTATCTGTTTTCGAAAAGCCTTTAACCTGAGTTGCTTATAGTTTCGGTCCAATTTCGCAATGTTTTGACTATTCTCCTTATAGTTCCGGTTTCGGATGCATACGGTTTGCCCTTAACATATATGCCCGCGAGATATGTGCGGCTTACTTCAAAGCAAGCTGTCACTCCGGATGACGTTTCATAAAGTACATAGTAGTTAAAATTGCGGTATATAAAAATCAACTTGATGAAACACAAGCTTCACCAATGGATAGATCTTTTCACGCTGAATAAGATGGTGGTACTCTTTTTGTTATACACCACGTTTGAGCGAAAGTACCCTGAGACGAAGTTTATCGGCATGGCGCGCATTCGTGTTTAGAGGAGTATTGGAAGATGAGTGTTTAATTTCAGAAAGCCACTTTTTCTCATATCATACAGAGATGCGTTCTCTTACAGAGTGCCTTGTTTTCAAGTATTGGCGAGCAATAATTTCGTGGAAATTAGAGCTTAAACATGAAGTATTTCTTGAACACCACTTGCCAAATTTTAATAATTAACCTAAAGGGAAGAGGTTTCCAGCAGTATTTGATATGGCGAATTCCACAGTACAATTTGTTTTTTGAAATATTCACTTTAAAGCGACTTATTCTCACTTAACTCAAAAAAAGCAAAATAGGCCCTAAAAGGCCTAAAAGGTCGAAAGTTGTAAAACTTAGGAACAGTACTGTAGTCGATAATCCTTACATGACAACAGATGGTGCGGAAATTGAACACCATCTAAACACGCCTCCGCCTAATATAACAAATGTGAGCGGACAAAGATTCGGTAATCAACGATCCGACACAACATATAAACAAAAGTTGGAGGACAATAATTCTTTTAATAATAACGAGAAATTCGTACGAACTCACAGAAACGAGAAAAGTTCAGACGATAAACAGTGGTCTACACAGGACCTCATTCAAGTATTAACGGCCCTAACAAGAAATTGTCAAAACATTGCAAAAAACCAAATTCAGTTCCCAGAGATAAAGATACCTCAATTCAACGGCAGTCAGGATAGTTTCGACGAGTTTTGGGCAATATTCAATCAAATGGTTCATCTTAACCAACAGTTTACGCCTATCGAAAAATTCGTATACCTGACCAGCCACTTAACTGGGAGGGCGGCGAATGCTATAAAAGGTATTAAGATCATACCACAGAACTATGAACTCGCGCTGGACATAATCCTAAAGCGGTTTGGCAATATGGACAGTAACCAAACAAACATTGTTCAACTCATCAAATCAATTGAGCCTGCGAACAGATCTCCAGAAAGTTGTCGTGATGTATTTGAGAAAATATACTCACACTTACAACAATTAAAATCCATTGGATGCAATATCATGCAAGAATGCGACCCCTTATGGAAGGAAATCATATTTGAACGATTCCCCGTCAATATTCAAGAAAAATTGTTCTTACAAATACAAACGCAAAAGGAGCTAAGATGGACAGTCAGTCAAATTCTAGAAAAGATTGATGAACTCATAACAGTGCAAGAATTATTCGAGAAACGCAGATTTAAATCGGCACATAACCCAATTACCAGCACTGATTACAATAAACAAAGGTCACCCAATCCAGACAGAAGGCATTGCAGGTTCTGCCAAAAGCAGGGTCACACAGACATCGAATGCCGGACGTTCCGCTCTCCTTCGGAGCGACGAAGCAGCCTTAAGAATAGGAAAATTTGCTGGAAATGTTTCTCAAACGAACATTCCAGCAATCAATGCCATCGAACCAACTGCTCCATATGCGGGAAGGAACACAGTCGCTTATTGTGTCTAAACAATACGCCAAGGGGGCAAAGTAATGACACTGCAGGGAGTCAAAAGCCTCAGAATTCATGGGACAAAAGTCCACAAAGACAAACCCGCAACAGCTACAGTCTTCCCCAAAGAGAGAGGTCACACTCTCAGCAAAAAGGAGCAGTAAATCAATATAACAACGTATTAGAACAACCGAACAAACAACAAATGGAAGAACAGTCGGGATATACACACACCGCCAATACCAGGCAACTCAGACAACAATATGTCCTGATGACAGCGGAAGTGGATATTTTCAATAACGTTAAGAAACAATACGAGAGAACTATCTTATTCTTTGATAGTGGCTCACAGCTAAGTTTTATAGAAGAAAATTTTGCCCGAAGTATAGGTGCACCAAAACAATTTAGCATCGAACGAACTCTCTACGGTATGGGAGGGAAAAAGGAATCATTCCTGTCCAACATGGTAAAGGTAGAGCTCAGAACAGGCATTGGTAGAACAATCGAAGTTCAGCTATCTACAAAGCCTATACTTACCAATCCATTTGAAACAGCCATTCTTTCGCCTAAAGACATGAGCTATCTAGAAGAAGGCAACTTCGTGCTGACCAATCCAAGAATATCAGGTGAAAGGATAAAACCGTCAGTAATCATTGGAGTAGATTTGTGGACAGACTTTGTAAGGGTCACTCAAGCGTCCGTAATACTTCCATCCGGGTTGATTATCCAACCAACGATATTTGGTTATGCCGTCCAAGGGTGTAGCAAATCACCAACAGCATATGTAAGAGTTAGCCTCTTGTGTTATGGTGTTTGTTTCCTGCCACGCGGGACTTGTGTTGTAAGAGGTCGCTCTTAGTAGCGGTGTAAGAACCTCAAACTTGGGTAATTAAACCTTTATTACTAAAGAATAAACAATATAACAATAATGTTAACAATGGGAAAATGATAGCAATAATTAATAATAAGAATTAATAATAAGAATAAATAAGAAAAGAGACCGTATAGAACGGTCGCCGGAGAACGAATGGGGGTTGTGGGCATTTGCGCTTCTTTATATACGGGTGCTATTGGCATTCTTTTGCCGTTCTCAAAACATTGCTGAGCTACGCGGCTTATCATCGCGCTTCATCTTAATACATGCTTCAAAAATGTCTTTAGTACAATATACTTTCTAACATGATATAAGGAAGGAAACAATATATATTAACTTAATTAACTAGGTCTAGAACTGGTGTTATATTTAATAGATTCACTATTAATCGGGTTAGATTAAGGAAAAGATAGTGGATACAGGGAATTCACTATACTGCCGAGGCGACGATGATGCTAATGCTTGTTCGTGTCCTACGTGTTTATCCTTTTTCGTTTTCCTTCTTGCTGTCTCAGCGTCGATTCGATATCCTCCATTTCCTTTTTCATTTGTTTTATCTCTCTCCGGATGGTCTCGTCTTCTTCTGGTAAGGGACAAATGGCGCTGTGGTGTTTTTCTAGGTCTATTTTGTAGCTGTGACTTTTAGTACAGTAGAAGCATTCATGGTATTTCGTACACTCTCTCTTCGTGTGTTTAGAGAGACAGAGAAAACACCGTTCTTGTCCTTCAATGATCCTTGTCCTGTCTACTATCCTACGGATGGATGGGCATACGTCTGAGTAGTGATCTCCAACTCTTCCACAGAATATGCAATCCATCGTGGCATCCTTTGGTTTGGTTATCTTCTTGCCGTATTTTCTGGGTTTAGTTTCTTTTTTCCTTAAGATTTCGTTGCCTTCTTTTATGGAATTTTTCAGGTCTCGTAGTCTTTCTTGGAGCGTGTGTCTTGCTTCTGGGCTAGGAGGCTTCCTTTTCCGGATCTCATCCTCTCGTGCCTCTCTTCTATTGAATTGTTCTGCCGTTTCGTCGAGAGATATTGTTCCAATATCTTCTTGTTGGATTCCGTACCAATCAGCGTTGGATACCTGTGTAGATGATGTTTGAGTATGGTACGGATTCTGTGATGTAGACTGTGTCGCAACTGTTCTGGTATCCTTCACCACTGGTTTCGTGTTAATGACTTCCTCAATTCGCTGATTGGCTTCGGATAATGCCTGTGTAGTCTGATTTAGTAGCGCTGTGTTACTCGACTTCATCTCTGTAGCCAACAATTTGATCGATTCTTGAAGGTTATCAAGCTTCTCGTCTCTTGTCTTATGAAGAATCTCTTGGATGCGAAGCGATTTCTTTATTTCCACTATAGCTTCTTTCAATCCTTTCAGCTCCTCTAAGTGTGTTTGCGGTTGTGTTTCTTCTCGTGATTCTAAAAGAGAGTGTGTCATCTCCCTTAGTTCCTGTAGTACTTTCTTCATCTCTCTGTTCTCTTCTTCCTCTGCCCGTTGTCTTTTTATAATCTTGTCCTTTTGGACTTTGATGTCGTCTTCTTCTCTTTCTAAAAGTTCCATGAACATCATCTGATTTAGCTTAAACATCTCATTGACGTTACTCCTTTCGTAATGACAGTTTACGAGTCCGTTTGGGGCGTCCTTTGGATTCCGGTTTGCTAGATCCGCTATTGAGCTTGTCCTTTCTAACTCATTAAGGATACCTCCTGCAGTTAGTATCTCATATATATCATGCGCGTTGTTGAACCGAGTACATTCGTCGTATCTTCTCAGAAACAGATGCCTGTGTTTCGACGAAAGCAGTGAGGCTTCGACGAACAGCTTCTGGGCTCCGCCCGTCGTTGATAGTGTTATCTCGGTTGCGAGCAATAAGTGTTCGTACTCGACAAATGCTGTCTGGTAGTCATCCGCGATAAGATAACATTTATCCCCATGCTGGACTATAGCCTCGAGAATGTCCTTCTCCGTAGGAATTTTTGTGGTGTTCTTTGCGCTGATAAGTTTTGTTTTTAGTTCTTGTCGAGGTCTTTCCTCTAGGTAGGTGCTATTCTTATGGGCAGGCATGCTAAAATAATGGCTATAATAAATTTTGACGAATGTGTGCGGTGCCTGGTGCGATGAATGAATGGTGGTGACATTCATGTGATAACACCCATTACAGGTGTTGTGAAGTATAGTGTGCATTAAATGGGTTATTATAAATGGTGCAATCATACGTATGTACATTTTATATAAACTACGTGAGCTAGAAATATGTGCTCTAGAGAGTAAGTGTTTATAGTTAGAGTTGTTTCGTTTCCGTCCTTTTCCTTCGTGGCTTACGAAGAAAACATCTTCCCACTCTGAAGAGGACACGAAAAAAGCATCGACTAATGGACAATAGTATTCGTGCTCCGCAAGTGGCGAAGTATAGATAGGTGATTAGGACTGCGATGCATATTCCTATCACCGTGATTATCGTGGTTGTATACCAGTGAATAAATACATTGGCTATATGACCAATGTCAGGTATATTAATTTCGGAAAACGTCTTGCTCTCTCCGTTAACTACCCTCCTTAGAGACTGCTGAAGGTTTCCGGTGTATCTCAGGATTCCTGATATTTCGGTATAGGTAGGTGTTTTTCCACATTTGATTTCACATCTTGTATGTATTGTTGCTCTATCGTAGCTAAATGCTAGTGTGGACATGGTTCCGTTTAACGAACAAGGGATTGTGAAGCTGTGTTCGTCACATCGTAACTCTGCTATTTGCTCGTCCTTTTCCGCAATACATCTGACAATTGCTTTGGCTCCTTTTGAACAAGAATAGCATCCTTCTATATGTGTGGGTTCAATTGAACATGTCGACTCTTGCACCTTTATTGACACAGGCGTCGTTTCTTCTAGATGCAGAATGAATTCCGCCGTTGCTAAGCTTGTAATCGTCGCTTTTACTGACGATTTATTTTGTTTGAAATGAACGGACGGTGATATGAAAGGCAATCTATTTTTCATGTTGTAGAAGATCTGCGTTATATTGCGTTCTTTGCAATCACACCTGATTGTGTTTTCTGCTGGAGAACAGAAACAATCTTCTATTACTTTGCATTTAAGCGTTTTTGCCTCTTCCACTGTGACGCACTGAAGAGGTGGAGTATATTCCTGAACCCATCTAGCTGTATTCTTTCCATCTGATACGAACTGGTCCGCTAACAAGGGTGTGGGTGGAATAGCGAGTTCCGATAGGGTTATTGTCATATTATTCCATTGATAAGGAATGTTGGGTTTTATTATGGCCTCTGTCTTTTCGGAATAATTTCTGTACTTATCCATTATCGAAATGTGTACTAGTACTGCTTCTCTCCATCTAGTACATCTGTAAATCTCGTATAGGTGCTCATCCATTGGTAATAAGTAGATGCGATAGAATAAGCATCCGGAGCTCGGATAGAAACAGTCGCATCCCAGTCCTCCACAGCTTTCTACGCATCGCGTTATTCCAGGGTAATGGTTGGCTGTTTGGAGTTCTGGTATTATCGACGTTCTATTGATTTTTGAACATTTCTCCTGGGTGCAAGATCCTGAATGAGGACATCTCTTGCTATCCAGCACCCTGTATTGCGTGCTTCTCGTAAACATTATCGTCTCTTTGTCGCATGTAAGCTGGACTTCTTTCCATCGTATTCGTATCTCCTTGTAGATACTTCCGTTGGTTGATAACGTGAGACATGCTTCCTGCTTGAAAGGATTGATCTTGAGTACTTGAGATGAGCGTAGCGTACAGGTATTCTGCTGGTCAATCGTTGTGCAAGTGCGATCCATGTGGGAGAATATATCCACCTCTTGACAAGGTGCTACTATCTGTAGAATGTCGAATAACCCGACTACTGTCATTGAGTTCCATAAATTGATATTTCGTTGTCGTTGCCTTTGTCGAATCCGATAATAATCGAATGTTCTGACGACTGATCCCATTGTTTGTACTGTATAGAGAGTTATTGCCCATATGGTGTATCCTATTCCTTTAAAGATTAGTACGATAGGTGACACTAGGATAACTGGGACATAAAACAGGAAGTAGATAAGTAGTATTACTAGATATATCACAACTCCTGTTGAGGCAATTGCCGTTTTAGGCCAACATGTCGGGTTAGCTAACATTTCCGTGCATAGGTTGCAATTGATGTTGGCGCAAAACGGAGTTGCTGGACATGTTAGATATATTAGCTTTATCTTATCTTCACGATGAATTTTCCATTGAACCACATAATCGTGCAATGTGATGCTTGGTGATACGTAAATAGTTTCTTTTTCACTAGGGATTGGGTATATCCAACAGTAGTTGTTGATGCATACTTCGTAGGATTCTGCATCCCCTTTAGTGATTTGTATACCTCTATCTGTGCACAACAAATCTCTATCTAGTTTTGTAGCTGATAATGGGTGTACTAATATCATCACTGCGACAAAGTATGTAAAAGTAGTCCTATTGATCCCTGAAGGTCGATAAACTGTGTTAACGTTGTATGAATATTCCTCTTCGTTTGACTCATCGACTTCCTTATAATCCACTTTTTTCCGTGGTCGAAGGTTGTAGTGTGGACGGGTAGAATGTTCACGGTTGCCCTCTAGTTTTTGATTATCTTTTTGCCCCTTTCTCTCTTGACAAGGTGGATCCGGAATTTCCATTGGTATGAGTAGGTTTATTGGTCTCTGAATGAGTCTTCTGTTGGGTAGTATCACTTCTGCTGAGCGTATTTCGCCGTTTGTTGTTGGTGTCAGCTTCGAGACTCTGCCAATCTTCCAGGAATTCCTTGGTTGATTTGGGTCAAATATTAGCACAATATCATCAATTTGTGGAGTAGTTGTGCCTACTCGATTGACTAGTAGGTTCTGTTTGTGAAACTCCCTTAGGTTCTTGAGGTACTGATTTTGCCAGATTTCCCAGAACTTCTCTGTTCTTGAATGAGAGTCACGAAGTGCTTGTTCTGCTTCACGTCTAGTGTGTAACTGATACATATCATGTGCTGGCAGATAGTTATCATCAGTGTTATCCATGTCTTCAAAAGGACAAGTTATCTGCATATCTTTTTGAATAAAATCTATAGGACGAAGAAGAGGTTGATTGTCCCATGATTCTTCCTGATATGTTAGTGGCCGTGTGTTAAGACACGCTTCAATTTCTGTGAGGATTGTTGCAAGGTTGTCGAGATTAACAACCTGTTTTCCTAATGTCTTATATAACGCGTGTTTTACTAGCTTTATCAACCTCTCGTAGAATCCGCCCTGCCACGGCGAGTACGGTGTGTTATAGTGCCAAGTGATACCGTTTTTCGACATTAGGTCGTCAACTGCGGGCTCCGTGATAATTTGTTGTGTGACTTTGGTTAGAATTTGTTCTCCCAATGTGAAGGTGTGTGCATTGTCGCTTGTGATAGTCGACGGCACTCCCCTTCGAGCCATGAAACGCCGCAGAGCATTGATGAACGTTGCTGTTGTCATGTCCGTGACAACTTCCAGGTGCATAAGTCGGGTTGTCGTACATGTCAGTATGCAACCGTATACTTTATGATCATTCAATTTTCCAGAACATATAGTCAGTGGTCCGAAGTAGTCCAATCCTACATGTTGGAATGGTCGTGACCTTATGACTCGTCTTCGTGGGAGATCTGGTGTTTCCGGGTACTTGTATGGTAGATTGTTCATCTTTTGACACGGAATACACCGTCTAATTATGCCTCGTACCTGTTGTCGTAGTTGAGGAATCCAATATTGCTCTCGAACTGCTGCCATCGTATGTGCAGTTCCTTTGTGATATTCTGCGTGTTTATCACGTACGATGAGAAACGCCAATGAAGTTTTTGGAGTTATGAATATAGGATTCTTCTCGTCGTCATTTAATTGTGACTGGTTGACTCTTCCGTAACACCGAAGTATTCCTATGGAGTCCTTCTGTAGATTCAGCTGTTTAAACTGTTTTAAGACTCCTTCTGTAATGGTAACTCGTTGAAAGTCCCTTATTAGTGCGTCATGAGCTTGCTGTAGTTCATACCCTTGAACACTGATAGGGATTACCTTCGTGTTTAAGAAAGGTAGAGTGGTAGTAATCCTGTTTCTGGTAACCGCGGATACTTTTGCAATACAGCGTTGAATAAAACGCAATACGTATACCATGACTCTCTTGGTTTTAAATACGCTAGAAAAGTCTCCATCTAGTCTCTTCCAATTGAGCAATGAGTCGTTTTCATTGTGGATACGTGATACTTGATTACTGGTGGTTGTTATTTCTGACTTCTCGCCTTCCAAAGTGATCATAAACAAATTAGTGCTGGTAGGCCACCTGGTTAAGTCCTCTCTGATGTATTGAGGTCCACTCCACCAGTAGTGAGTGGTGAACTCCTTTGCTGATAATCCTCGTGTTGCACAATCTGCTGGATTGAGATGAGTAGGGACATGTCCGAACTGGATCCTCAATCCATTATTAGAGATTTCTATTAAAATCTTTCGTATCTCTCTGCATCTGTTGGTTACCAGAACTCCTAGACCTTTCCGGTCTATAGGGGCTTGTATCCATTTTAATGCAATTTCCGAGTCCGATAGTATGATAATGTCATCTATAGGTACTGTTGTGCGCAGAGCGTTGAATACTGCTAAGGCTAATCGTGTTGCAATAGTAATTGCATTCATCTCCATTTTCGGAATAGTGGATATTCCTTTTATTGGTGATAGCTTTGACTTGGCCATGAGTAGTTGACAGTCATTATCTGTTTTTAAATAGGCACATGTAGCGATTGCGTATTGACTTGCGTCCGCAAATACTACGATTTTTGTGGGTGAGTTGTATCTAGAAATGCGACGAGGAATGCGTTTCTCCCATTGATTGATATCTTTCGAAATCTCCAACCATATTGAGCTGTGGATGTCCTCCAATGGTGTGTCCCAGGCATAGTCCGTTGCCCAAAGTGATTGAAGGAATACTTTGGCTTGTAACAACAACGGAACAAGTAGTCCCAGTGGATCATACACTGATGCTAATTGTTGGGATACTGTCCTTTTAGTAAATCTCTCCTTGGGCGGTAGGACACAACATAGTATAATCTCATCGTTTCTCGAATCCCATGGTATACCGAGGACCTTCAGGATATGATTCATGGCACGATCTGTTGAGGGGATTCGTGCGTTGAATTCTTGGTTGTTAGATCTGAACTCGCGTAGGTTCATATTTAAATCGGTAAAGAGATTTTTCGTACGTTGGTATTTTTCTATTGCCTCTTCCGATGTTTGAGCTCCTAACAGGAGATTGTCTACGTAGAGGTTTTGCTGAATCTCCCCTGCTAAAGGGGTACCTTTTTCCTTGCCATTTTCTAGGTGGAAGCGTATTGTTGCTGCTAGTAGAAATGGAGATGCATTGATGCCGAATGTAACCCTAGTGAATCTGTAGGTAATAATATTGCTACCTTTTGGAGGCCGAAATGGGTTCTTGACCCACAAGCATCTTGTAGCATCTCTGTCGGTTTCTTGCAATCGCACTTGTAGAAATGCTTTTTCCACATCGGCGATTATTGCATTTGTTGGAATTCGGAATCTTATTAGCATTCCGTAGAGTTCAGGCATGATGAGAGGTCCTTGATGAATGACCTCATTCAATGACGGACATCCTTTATAGTGAGCTGAGGCATCGAAAACCACCCTGAGTTTCGTGGTTTCCTTGTGCGGCGTTATGACTGCCTGATGAGGGATGTAGTGAACGATGCCATCGGTAGTGGCGCCTTCGTTCACCTCCTCAATGATTCCCTTCATTAGTTGCTCTTTGAAGGTGTTATCGTATTCCTTCATTGTCCATGAGTTGGTTCTCAATGCCTTCAGTACACTATCTAGTCTTTTCATAGCAATTGCTCTATTATCGGGGAGTGGTGGATGGTGCTCTTTCCAGGGTAAGCGCACGTAGTAGCCATCCTCCCTGAATTGTATGGTTTCTCGAAACTGTTTCCAAACCCGTGCGTTGGTTGTGTTCCGTTCCATAGTGTCCGGGCCACTGAACTCATTTATACCGGAAGAATCTAGTGTCCAAAAGCGTTCCCATGTTTCGCGATCGTCACTATCCGGCTGATGGGATAGGAGAGTATTGACGTGGGGTGCTATAACGGTCTTTTCGTGTTGAAGACCAGTGACTATGTGTCCCAATTTGCTGGGGACCAGTCGTAGTCCCGAGGGGAGTACTATTTGTGTTCCATTAGAGCTCCATAATGTCCATAGTTGGTCGCATCCCAGTAGGATTTGGGGACGTATTAGTTTTCGTTGTAGCGGGAGCGCCAATTCTATCTTTTGTTCCATTATGAAGTGGAGATCTTCAGTGCTAAGAGTTGCACTTGTAAGTGGGGATGTGAGGATATCACTCGTATATAGTTGCAGTCGGTGCTGCGTACCGTCTCTGTCAAAGATATCTATCGCCGTAACTCGGGATGGTTGGCGTTCTGGGGAGTTGGATCCAAACTTGTGAATAAGTAGGTCCTTTTTTCCCAGGGTTGGTAGCCCTAAACTCATGGAGAGTTTACTATCGATAAATGACAATTCGGAACCTGTATCGAGGAGTATATCGACATCCTGGAGTTTGTTCTCTTTGCCATTTATTGTTTTTGCTGTTCCTACCAATAGGATCACCCTGTCGTTTGACATTCTCTGTGGGTTTTCCTTTGTATGGTGTACAGCTCGGGGGATATCGTCATCCTCCTTTTCAGCACCATTTTTTATGTCTTCGGTAACATAGTTATGGCTGGCTGATCTGCTTCCCAATTTTGGTTTGCCATAGGTAGCTGGCTTTTCGGGTGAGCTTTGATTAGTACTTCGGAAGCAGATCGATGTGTGATGTGGCTTACTGCAATTACGACATCCTTTTGACGTGCACTTCTGCACTTGATGATTAGTTCCTCCGCAATTTAGACACATGTTGTTCTTTTGCAAGAACTCCTTGCGGAGTTGTATCGTGTCTAGTTTCGTACACTGAAACCACTTGTGTCCTGGTCGTAGACAGCTTGGACAGTTGAGCACTCGGAGTCCCTCGGTGTAGGGTTTCCTTGCATTCGGAATAAAGTTCCCTGTTGGCTGATACAACGTATTGTCTTGTATTTCGCCGCCTGCTTCTTCTCTCTCGAATCGTTCTTCTGTGGATATAATTTCTTCTAGTACTTCTAACATCTCTTCCATGTTCCATGGGTGTATGTTATTGAGAGTTGCCTTTCTTCTTCTTACTCTATCACGAATCATGGAGTTAAATTTGGTTAAGACCAAATCTAATGTTATCCTGTTGTCCATTGACTCTCCCTTACTTTGCAATTGCGTAATAATGGCTGCAAGATCATCGTACAGACGTCTCTGGTCGCTAATCCTTGAGCCTCTCGCATTTGCTCTTTTTAACAGATTATTCAGATCGAATATTACTGATTCTATATCTCCATATTTTTTCTTCAATGCAGCAATAGCTCTAGAATAGTTGTTATCCACTAGTTGGAATCGATTAATGGTTGAGCGTGCATCTCCTACCACTGCCTCATACAAGTACCTGAACTTCTGATAATCTGTGAGCTCTTGGCAGTGTATATTAGCTTCGAAGGCTTGCCAAAAACTGTCCCATTCCCAATTCTTGCCACTGAATTTGGGGATAGGAATTTCTGCTAACTTCGGCGGTGCGACTAGGGACGCTGTTGCACTTCCTGTGAATGCGGGCCTCAGGTTGTTTTCCGTTAATTGTAGATGCATTGATGATAGCCCAGTCAACTCAACTTTTAGTACAGTGTAGTGCTCTTCAGCTTCATTCAGCAGTTTTTCTGCTGCACCTATGAGTTGTGTAATTTGCTCATCGTCATTAGCAGTAGTTTCTTCAACTTCATCATACGCTTTGGTGAGTTGATCTAGAGACTCCTTCAACTTGTTAATGACGATGTTCCCTCGAGTGAGTCCTTTTTGTATTTCTTGGGACATGAGGTGTATGTAGCTTGCTGCTGGAGCGACATCACTAGGAATACCTATGGGGTTCTCTAGCTGCGCTGAGGACGCTAGCCATTTCTGTACATCTGACGTAGCCCAACTGAGTTGGCTTTTACGGTGTTTGAACTGTGTAGCCATATTTCGTTGACTATGTAGAAATAGAAACAAAGTGTTACAGTCCAGTGAGCTACTATCCGTAGCGTAATATCGTGCAGTGTTAGTTCAAGCCGATACGAAAAAACTTTAAAAAACAAATATGTGTACTGAATAAGTAACTAACTTATTTTTTCTTCAAAAGTGGGTCCTCCGATTTGGACGATGCACCATGTAAGAGTTAGCCTCTTGTGTTATGGTGTTTGTTTCCTGCCACGCGGGACTTGTGTTGTAAGAGGTCGCTCTTAGTAGCGGTGTAAGAACCTCAAACTTGGGTAATTAAACCTTTATTACTAAAGAATAAACAATATAACAATAATGTTAACAATGGGAAAATGATAGCAATAATTAATAATAAGAATTAATAATAAGAATTAATAAGAAAAGAGACCGTATAGAACGGTCGCCGGAGAACGAATGGGGGTTGTGGGCATTTGCGCTTCTTTATATACGGGTGCTATTGGCATTCTTTTGCCGTTCTCAAAACATTGCTGAGCTACGCGGCTTATCATCGCGCTTCATCTTAATACATGCTTCAAAAATGTCTTTAGTACAATATACTTTCTAACATGATATAAGGAAGGAAACAATATATATTAACTTAATTAACTAGGTCTAGAACTGGTGTTATATTTAATAGATTCACTATTAATCGGGTTAGATTAAGGAAAAGATAGTGGATACAGGGAATTCACTATAGCATAAGTCTACCATTCGAATGGCAATATCATTCAAGCTTTAACCATAATCAAAGAACAGAATACAGATATTAAAAACGAATTAAAAAACCTTTATACACTAGAGGGTCTTGGTATTTCAGAAGATCCAGGAAGTAAAGACGAAGAAATCTTCAAATTTATGGAAAAATATTCGAAAGAAATTAAATTCTCGTCTGAGGGAGTGATAGCTCCCTTCCCTCTCAAGGACTCCATAGTAGAACTAAAAGATAATTTTAATATCGCATACCGACGGCTTATCAGTCTGTTGGAGAGCTTAAAAAACAAACCAGAGCAAATCGCCTGGTATATGAAGGTCCTACACGCTTACCTTGAAGAGGGAATAGCGGAGATCGCCTGTGAGAGTATTCATAACAGAGCAGGCACATTTTATCTACCTCATAGAGGTGTCTGGAAGGAAGGAAAGGCAACACCGTTGCGCATAGTATTCGATGCATCACAAAAAACACGGTCATCTCCATCCCTTAACGATTGCATCTTCGAAGGCCACAGTTTCATAAACAAAATTCATGAGATCCTCATTAGTGCTAGGTGGGCCAGAATTCTGCTAACAGCAGATGTTCAAGCAGCTTTTACCCAGATTAGGTTAGTTACTGAACACCGTGACCTAACACGGTTTTTGTGGGTAAAAGACCCAAACAAACCAGTCACAAAAGATAATCTGACTATATATCGATTCACACGTATACCCTTCGGCATTAATGCCAGTCCAAGCATACTCAATATGACCATCAGCAAACGGATGATAGATATCGGAACTCCGCTAGCCACAGAGATTCTCAAAAACCTCTATGTAGATAACATCATGCTAGAAGCCGAAAATCCTGGAGAAGCGATCGCAAAGTACCACGAATCAAAGAAATACTTTCAAGAAATTCGCATGAATTTACGCGATTTCATATCAAATAACGCTAGCGTGAACAATAGGATTCCAGAAACTGATAGAGCAAACACAGGTCCCTGCAAATTATTAGGGATAAATTATGATACCAATACCGATAATATCGAAGTTAAATTAAACTTCCCTCAGTTCACCTCAATAACGAAGAGAAAGGTTATTAGCATGATACACAGTGTTTTCGATCCAATCGGACTAACAGTGCCCTTGCTAATAAAACATAAGTTATTCCTCAGGGAACTTTTTAGTAAAAATCTTAAGTGGGACGAGCCTTTAGACTCCGATCTCATCTCAGAATGGAACACCATAAGCAGGCCGCTTCACGATACGGCCATATCCATACCCAGACATATCGGACCTTCCTCCCCCGACCAAGTATCAGACCTATTCGTCTTTGTAGACGCTTCAAAACTCGTTTGCGCCTGTTGCGCCTACTTATCGCACACAGATATGAGCAAAAGTTCAAAACTTGTCAGTGGAAAAGGAAAACTGACTCCAAAAAAGGAAGATGTTTCAATTCCCCGCTTAGAACTCATAGCTCTTTTAATGGGCGTTCGTCTCTCCTACTCTATTGTCAACTCGTTACAAAACAGGATAAATAACGTCTATATAGTGGGAGATAGTAAAGTAGCACTATGCTGGTTGATATCTTCCAGAAGTCTACCAGTCTTTGTGCGAAACCAAGTCAATCGTATAAAAACACTGCGCGAGAGTTTACAAAGGGTAAATGTCAAAGTTTCCTTTCATTATATCCCATCTGAAATGAATCCGGCCGACATGGGAACAAGAGGCTGTTCTGGAAAAGAAATTACATCGTCATCTTGGGTAAATGGTCTAACTTGGTGTTCGCATCCCCGCGAAAAATGGCCAATAAAAGACATAGATATAGTCATGAACTCTAACCCACAAGAATTTGAACATATCCATGTAGAAAAGTCAAAGCCCGTCAGAGACGCATATGTTCACATAACGAATACAGTCAATACAGCTGTCAAGTCTATCTTTCCTATAAGAAAATTCAGTGCATACCAAAAAGTTATACGGATAGCTGCTTATGTATTATTATTCCTTAAGCATTGCGCGAGAAAAATCAAAGGACGACAAAGTATATCCAACCTTTTGGCACCCAGCATTAACTCAGCCGGAATCACAGCAGAGTTAATGAACAAGGCAGAAACGACAGTAATTAAAACCGAAACTACTCACATCTCAATTAAAGAAATGAGGGAGAGATTCAAGGGTAGGAATATAGAGAGAGACGGAGAGGGAGTAATCAGATATCGAAGCAGATTACAAAATGCCGAGATAAATTATGATTCCAAAAATCCCATCTTCATACCTAGTGCATCACCTTTAGCCAGATTAATTATTAATGACACTCACGTTAAATATGGTCATTGTGGGAAGCAACATTTAATTACGGCTGTCAGTCAGAAATATTGGATACCAGGGATCAGCCGACTGGTTTCTAACTTACTGAGATCGTGTATCATATGCAAAAAGGTCAACGGCCTGCCATTTCGATACCCTACAACAGGACCTCTACCGAGTGATAGGGTAGTGCGTGCTAAGCCGTTTGAGAACTCGGGAATAGATTTTCTAGGTCCTTTCGACTTGAAGGAAAAAACTAAAGCGTACGTCTGTCTTTTCACATGCCTCACAACGAGAGCAGTGCACCTTGAAGGCGTAGAAAGTCTATCTGCCGACGCATTTCTTAGGGCATTTCAAAGATTTGTAGCTCGCCGAGGAGTTCCTAGCACTGTACGTAGTGACCAAGGTACCAATTTCCGACTCGCTGTACAAATAATGCCAAATATTAATAAACAAGAATATTTCGAAAACACTTCAGTAAGTACATTCATGGCAAATGAGAGAATACGTTGGATTTTTAATCCACCACACTCACCTTGGATGGGAGGCGTTTGGGAACGTCTAGTACAAAGTGTAAAAAGGGCTTTCACAAAAATGGTTGGCCGAAAGAAACTGTCATTCGTAGAAATGAGTACAACAGCTTCCATAATCGAAGCAATTCTCAACACCCGTCCAATAAGTCATGGTGACCCCAACGACCCATCCGCTATCCCCATCCGGCCTATTGATTTCATATCTCAGCAAATGAAATTCACTTTGCCCTCCTGTATCAATCCTGGAGAAGAAATAGATCCAGAATATAACGCTCAGCCAATCCGATCGATAACTCAGGCAAAGCAGGCGTTACTAAGCATAGATCTAATGATAAATAAATTTTGGAATATGTGGAGCACGCTCTATCTCAGTCAGCTTCGAGAAAACCATGGAATCCGGCTAAGAAATAAGCGACATGGTACACGTTCAATTCCAGAAATAGGAGAAATCGTATTGATAGAACAAGACTTTACACCACGAGGGACATGGCATTATGGGTTAATATTAGACCTCATAAAGAGCGCCGACGGACAGATTAGATCCGCAAAGATGAAAGTTCCTAATGGCAGAATCATCCACAGACCTATCAATAAACTATATCCTATGGAAATTCGAACCAGCTTACCCAATAAAATACTATCACCACCACAAGGGGATAGCAATCTCGAAGAGGAAGAGGAAGACTTAGAAGAGTTGTCACCTGTTTCGACCCAAAAACCACTACAATATTCGACGAACAGACATAAGGATGATAAAAGCTCGGGGCAAGCCCTGGTGCAGATTCAAAGCAGTTTAGTTAAACAACCAAATACCACCTTAAAAGAACTCCTACCCATCCTACTAATTGTATTTGTGACTCATACAAACGCCATTGAAGCAAGCAATTTAGTACGGTGCGTACCAGGTGGATTCGAATTACGTCCAGTTAAGGGAAAGTTAGAATTGTGTCTGGAGAACGAATGCAAGGTTATAGAGGACATCGTAAACATTCTCACATTCATGCTACCGTTCTATCCAAATCAACGACCAATTCCAATACGAGTACGAAGATTCTCAAAGGGATCTCAAAGTATTCATTCATTAACATGCCCATCTAGAGAATTCTGTGACGGCATATCCATATTATTGTCACCATCGTTAATAATAAATCCCACCTGTTGGCCCGAAGGAGCGATCATATCGCTATGCATTTATATATACGGTATCGTATCGGCTACATTACTAATTGTCTTTACGATAAGAAGAGTGATCTACTACATCCAATCTCGAAGAGACCCCAAAATCAGAGTGTCAAACGAAAAAATAGAGGTCGACAGGACTACAAAGGACCAGGAAAACACTCAAGAGGTCATAATAGATGCTATTGAAGCAGCACATAACATAGTAAACCAGGGAGAGATCGAGATTAATAGAGATTCCAAAGATAATCCGTTTAATATCCGAGACGTCTCCTTCACTAGATACGTGGGAAAAGGACCATTGGCAATAATGTTGCTAACAATAACAGTACAAATAGCTGTTTCTTGTCAGGAAGGATATGTGCGAGGGTCTACAAACGTCATTTGTCAAGAAGATCAACCGCAAGGAACAGAAAACTGTTACATGGAATACAACGAGGAATTATTCTTTAACAGTATCCACAAGTCCTTTTGCCTCCGAGTAAAGCATCAAAACACGTCGATAGGTTTTATTGAGATAATGATCAAACCACTAAAACAAACTTGTCAAAAGGTTAGCAAATTCTTTACAAGGGACACTACCCCTAAGGTATATTCATCCAAGCGATGTCCACTGGCCGGTTCGTGTCACAGCAATACCTGCACCACAATACGAATCAATCAAAGAATCCCAGAACTCAATAACGCCAGCAGCTATCCCGGAAATGTAAGATGCAGCGAAAGTTGCGCAGGCTGGTTTTGTGGATGTGCCCTGCCGGGAGCCGCGTGCATGTTTTATAAAGTAGCTCATATACCAAAAACGAAGCTTCCTTATGAATTTTTTCGTTGTGCCAGCTGGACACAACAAGTAGAGCTTTCAATAGTATATGCTATTGGAAAATATAAAGTCACTAAAAACTTAGCAGTTAGCCCATATATAGTTGAGAATAAGGTCGCTGATACAAAAATAAGAGTAACCTCAATCACTACTCAAAACGATCCTCTAATGAACTCAATCTTCGCCGAGACAGCTGATTTCACAGTAATTGTTCCCGATACTTTCACAACAGCAGTACGTTGTGTAACCAAAGACCAAGCTCGCAACAGGTTCGCCAGCTGTTCCACGGATGAAGTGTGTCTCTGTACCAACAATTCAGAGGATGTCGAGTGCGTTTGCAAAACCACATCCTTAGCCACTCTCCATTCACAGTATGAAACGACAATACCAATAAAAACTCCTAAGGTACACCTCTACTCATACGGGTCGAATTTAATAGCGGAAACAAATCAAGCAGAAATTATGGTCGCTATTCAGTCAAAGACTATAATAAAACAATCAATAATAGTTAAAAATCCTAAATGCTCTGTATCAGTATCGCCAGCAGAAGGCTGCTACAAATGTCTCGAAGGAGCAAGGATACCGATATCATGTTATACCCCAATACCGGCCATACTAGAAATACAATGTTTGAACGAGGTTTTCATGATTCGATGCGGCCCACAAACAATAAAACAAGAGCTGAAATTCTACTACAATTCGGCAATCGTCGTCGGAACCTGTACAACACATTGCGGGAATACCACAATCTCTCTCGTTGTGGAAGGCATCCTCATGTTTCACTCTGAGAATGATGCGAGTATTAAAAAGCTCCAAGTCATTCATCAATGGCATAATCAGGGTGGAGCACCAGATTTAACCCCTCTCTTAAAAACCATACAGAAGCATTGGGGGCTCGCATTAACAGCGGCAACGGTCACAATCATGTTGATGGCGGGGACTTATTTGGGAGGCCCTTTTGCAATGATATTCCTATTAAATCTAGCCGCGATCGTGGGAGGAAAATGCATTGCATTTCCAATCTCAGTCCTAAGACGTATTAAACTAGGACAGAACTAAGACCGCTGTGTGACATACAGTCTAAGCGGTAATCCTAGACCTTTAAGTACTCAGTGCACATATTGTAATATGGATCAGATAACGAGGTGTATATAAGTAGACTTACAGGATTCTGTATCATTGCTGACCACTCCTAACTGTATTCAAACTAGTTATTATGTCCGATTCAACGGAAGTTCCTTCCCCAGTAGATGTGATGGACAAGATTCAAGGTTAAATGGGACGTATCCCAAAGAAAGGAATTAGTGGACTTTCCCCTTCCTCAAAAGGAGTCCTTCAAGCGTGTACAGATTCAGCATTAGCTCTAAAGAAGGTTATCGAAGAGAGCAATAATCTAGCCACATACCAACAGATGTCAACCAAGTTAGACTCCATCCAGCAAGGAATCGAAAAGCTGCTTCAAATCCTAGGTGGTGTGACCTCCACCTGCATATTCTGCGATCGAGACAACCATAAATCGGATTCGTGCCGTATGAGTGTGGAGAAAAGGTATCAGCTCTTGGGAGAAAAATCCCTGTGCTCCCGCTGTCTGACATCGTATTCTGATCCAACTCACACTATTCCGTGTCGGGCAGTTTGCGAAGAGTGTAAACAGGGTCATCACAAACTACTTCATCCTACTGTACCGAAAGGTATAATCCCAAGACCGACCAAGCGAGTCAGAAACGAGGACGTTTTTCTCTACTAGTCAAGCAGCTCTCGCCCTCGCCCATTATCCACTCTGTTCCTATCAGAAGTTATTCGGCCCGTCGTCAACGTCTACACAGCCCTACGTAATCAGTACACCAGGAATTCCATAGTTTAGTTCTACCCAGTTCCTATTTAATCAGCTATTTTTATCTTCGTTGTCGTTTCCCCAATTCATTAGTATTGTTGTTTCCTTTTATTCGGATCGTTATTCTTGTTATCGTTAGTTCTTTATCCTTAGGAAACTCCCACACGTATTCACTGTCTTTCTATCTATTTTACTAATGCCCATGCTGTCAGAGGAACGTCGATCTACAGGTTATGGGCGGTAGCTACTTCAGAGCTCCCCTTACCGATTGATCGATGTCACCCCTCGCCACCGGGCTTCTTTATTTCTTCTTTTCATATTTATCTATTCTTTCTTTTTGGTGTTGGGAGTGTCCTGCACAGCAGACACTTTTTATTTTCTTCTTTTGTTTAATCCAATATTATTCTGCCTAATAGAACCTAACATCTGCTATAGTTTATATGTAATACAATCGCTTTGTAGTTATTGTAAGAGAGGGCGGAGTCTCCCGACCTCTCTCTCGCCAGTCAGTTCGAATAAAGGCATCTAAGCAACATGTTGTGCCGCATTTTAGAACTCAAGTAAAATTAGCCTGACCGCGTAATACCCCAAAAGAGGGTTGCGTAAGGTTTTAAGAAAGGGAATTCCCCTATTTGCCCCTAAGTGGGACATAAAGGTTTAATTACCCAAGTTTGAGGTAACCACACACCATACCACCTGTGCCAACAGTCTTCCCGCCTTTACACCGAAAGACCCGCGTGGCAGATAAAAGAGCAACCAAGGCACAAGGGAAACTGTTATAGCATCCTCCGTTTTGAGAAGGAGTTCTTTCGGCTGCCATCAGTCAGAAAAGTATGCTGTTGTCTAAATCTCAATTTCTCCATACACGCTTTGAATAAACTGCCGTATGGATATTCTAGTTAAAAGTGCTGGGTCTACACGGAGAATGTGACTTCTCCGATGACGATCTATCAGCAATGGACTTCAGACTCTTGTTTCTCCATCGATGCCATATATCGGAATGCGCTCTTAGAATATTTATTGAGGTGATGTTTACACCTGTTGGTACCTCTTGTGTTTCACTAGCGATATTTCTTAAACGAAATAAAGAGGAAAATGATTTAGGATGTGTTGGAGTGTAGACGTGACATTATGTGCCTCAATGTCATAGTTCAAAAGAGTATTGACGTGGATCGTCTATTGAGTGATCTGCCGAATATTGAGAGGGTCAAAGAAGGGCGGTGGAATTTGCGGAATCTTAGAGGTCGAATCATGAAACTTATGATCAGAAATTATCATTTTTTGTGTCGTATATATTAGCCTTTTTGTGCATTGTTTTCCAATATTTGTGCTGTTCTTTGTACGTGTTTACTCTTTGTTTATTTTCTTGCTGAATCTTGTGTACTATCCACATATTGATTATTCCATCTCGCATTTTAACTATTAGAAATGTTGATAGCGGAATAAGACAATACATTCCGACCAGCAATCTGGCGTGTGGCGTGGATAAATATGGTTTTGGTAAATTATTACTCTCTGTGAGACTCGTTAGTTAACTACAGTACGAACCTCTGTTTTGCTGTTCCAGAGTAGTGTCGGATAGTGGTGAGCTTATTTTGGTAAATAGCAGTCGCCTAAAGTGAGTTTTTGAGGAAGTTATATTAGAAACTGGCGTACACTTTCAGCTCTTGTGTATTGTTTTCGAAGTGTTTGATCTGATTGTTGCAGAAGGATTTCTCGGTCCCGGTGATCTCAGTTAGTTTCTCCCAAAGCTACAATGTTAATTGTACGATGTCATTCATATATATACTCTACTCTGCGTCTCTAGCCCAACTGTTTCTTTAAAACGCAGTGCGGGATGAAGGCGAGGGAGGTGCAGGTGTACGGAGCCTTTAATTACATTCTGTTGGTAACTACCTTTTGTAATATGCTTAATAAACAATAACAACCACCGTCGATTCTATATAATTCACAAACACACATATGAGCCACGCTAGCCAATAGAAGGAAGGAGCCAGCCTGGCCATCTGGTTACCAACATTACCTTTTACAATTTCACGAAAAATCACAACAGCATACATCTTCAACCAACTATATCGTGCATAATCTAGCAAAGAGTCGAAAATGTATTACATTTAATTCGCAATACGACCCTCGTACTTACGTATATGTCGCAGCAGACTATCACTAGGCCAGACAGGATCATATGTCCTATTCGCATCATATGATCCAATACAAGATATTCTGAACCAAAGGTTCGACAACATCCATCAGTAGTCCTGTGATCCAGAGAATAAGTTAGTCGTGCAGTACTTGTCTATGCTAAAAATAGATCCTCGTTGGTGACGCGCAGTATTCTACAAAGAGAAGATGTCGCAGTGCATTGGCAGGATGATGTTTTATATGTTAATGTATGCAAACCTATCACACCATCAGAGGTTTATCTAGACGGCGGAGTAGACGGAAAATGCTATACATCTAACCCAGCAAGATTTGACAACCAATCATACTTTTTAGTATCGGCTACACGGCATTAACAACGTACTCATCTGAGATAAATTGTGGTGACACTAGTTTTCCGGTGTGGGTTGACAACAATGGTCACTACAGAACTCTGCACGGTTCCATCGATGCAATCAATATTAAAGTTATATCTTCTCATTTTTTAACTTCGATAACTAAAACAATCTTGGCAAAACCTGACATATTTACTATATTAAATATTCCAAGTTCTACTGCATTGCAATACTTATAGCACAGGACAAATACAAAGTCAGCAAAGTAAGGTAGATCAAGGGAGTCCCAGTAGTTCTTCTGCTGTAGTCTTATTCTAAATTTTGGCCTGCTTGTTATTAACTGCTAAGTACCTAGAATAAAGTTATCTGGATAATTATTGTGGCACAAACGCTCTCTCCAAATATCTACATTGATCAAAATACATTATTTCACGCAGTGCATTCTTAACCTATCCTTCTAAAGTCATTATACCAAGGAAACCTTTGATCTGAAGTAATGAGCTACCACTATACTCTGTCTATTTGACCCCAAATACGATATCGGATATTTACCAGAAGAATTGCACTTAACACATGAACTATTAACAGCACTCAAGGTAATTAAGTGCGACATATGCACAAGTGTAAATTTAAATAAATCTATATTAAGGGAAAATAAAAAAGAGAAATTACTTAGCATTTTAGAGAAGAACGTAGATACATTACCAATAGTAGCATTGGTAAGTTTAGAGGTAGAACTAGGCATAACATTGATTTAATCTCTGAGGCGAAATCATTTTGTAAACTATGTATAGCTTACCATTAGAAAAATGAGCGGAAATGGAACGACAGATAAAGGAGATGTTGAGACAGAAAATAACAGAACCCTGCGAATCCGAATTCCCGAGTAATATTGTATTGCTTAAGAAACGCGATAATACATGTCATTTATAGTGGGGTGGCGTCACCGTAGCTATATATTGCAAGTGGTAGCACTCCTTGTATGCGAGTACAAAAGACAGCACTCAACTGATGACAAGCTCGTAATTTTGTTTAGAGTGCCAGTTTTGCAATTTCAACCATAGATGTCGAATCAGCGTCAAATTTGCTATCTAGAGCATATAAATTTATCATTTTTCCAGAAATAAGTTTTTATCACTTTTTTTGAGTAAAAGACATAGTCTATGTTCTTACCTACAACAATTTTTCTTTCCGATGCCAGATAAAAGTCTCCATTATCGACTACTTATAAATATAACTGTATCCGCCATCAGTTTTGGTCTCATTTCATCTTAAACTTGGTCTTGTGACCTACAGTGGGGTCGCGTAGCGAGGAGCATAAATTGCCAAGATAGCAATCGAGAGCAATCGAGTGCTATTTTTTACTCTCTCGCCCATAACTTCTTTTAAAATGGAAATTTTTAAAATCTAATTAGAGAGCTGGATTCAGCACTGAATTTTCGATCTGCTACATACCAAACTTTCCTATTTCTGGAACAAAAAGTTTTTTGTCCAAATAGGTTTTCTCTCATTTTTGTTGAGGAAAAAATGCATTTATGTATAATAAAGGCTTATGACAATTACTTTTATCGTAGCAAACAGATTTGGCAACTGAGAGAACAGCTAAAAGTGGCATTTTTCCTGGGGATATTTGTCTTACTTCACTTCAAACTTGCTTGTACAACATGTTTCACGATTATCTATTTTAAATTTCTCATCCAATTAGTTACTTTATTCCTTTCTAACTTTGATTTGTATGTAAACGTTGTTGTTATGACCGAGTGGAAGTAGATGATGATGCCAACGCTATCATCGCTGATTTGATGCCGTGTGGATTTTTATGCCTCACCTTTGCGAGGACCACGGATTCCTCTTCGTATAGCTTTTCATTTTCATTTTCCACATTATGGTTTCATATTGATTATTCAATTTCTTCTTGATCCGAATGCCTGTATTAATATCAAAGAGTGAATTCCAGTTACAAATGTGTGTTTCAATCAGTCGCAGTTTTCATTTAGTACCACTTTTCAGTTTTTGTTGTTTTCGCAACTTATGTGTCTCTAAACATCAGAGAAGTCAGAGAACTTTATAAAATTCATACTTTTGCTCAATTTTACCACACAATCTTGAAATATTACGCCTTTCAAGCCGACCCCCAATTTTAAAAGCATAGTTTCAATCTCCGACCCCTCATTTAGTCAAACCCCCAAAATAACGATCGATATCGTATCTCAAGCCAAGCGGAGGAAATCGCCCACTGGAAAATTGCCAAGAGAAGCATTAACAACTATTGGCTAAATAGGAAGAGGATGCTTAATATAGAGAATGATTCTCTAGAAAGACCTTCTCTTCCAAAACGCTGATATGTCGAGCCTGAGGATGAGGAGCTGGGTAATGAGAGTGAGGAATACATCTTTGATTGAGCCATTGTAAAAATCTGAGTAAATTGTTTTCTTCCTTTCTCGTAAATTTGTGAGTGTTCTGTAGATATGTGTTGCCTCTGTATATTACTTATTTTGTCTATTTGTTTAATTATATAGTGTCATGCAAAGCATAGACCATAGTACATTCTTTAAATAGTGTTTACAACTAGGCTCTGAAAACTGTTGTTTAACTTCCTCTGTGTAGCTTAATCACTAACGGCCAGCTGGTAGACCTGCCTAATTAATGGATCTAGGATCGTATATAAGAAGTGTAAAAAATAGAGACAGAGCTCTGTGTTTTTAACCCGACCTGGTTACCTTCCGACACTTTAGCCTATCTTAATCCATATCAGTTGCTTAATTATTTATTTTTCACTATCTGTTTCAATAAACTTCCCTAAAGCATTTGTTCCGGAACAATTGCAATCATCCTTATTCTTTCACATTCTATATCCTATATCCTTCTACAAGGACAACCCTTCCTTCCCTAACTCATTCGACTAAGTTCTCCTGATCTGAAGTATTAGGAAAATCACTATTCTGTCTATTTCTACCCAAATAAGACAACTGGTGCATCGGCCTTATTACCTACTTCGTTCCGCGTGGCAACTATATTCAAAGCTGAGACAACCTCAGGAAACAGTACAATTCAGTTGAGTCATTTCTGTTGATACATTTGCAACAATGATAATAGAAGAGAATGAGTTACGTGTGGCTTATAAAAATTTGTATTCGCTTGTATCTGATGTTCGTATCTGCGTTGGCAAACCTATTGAGTACCCAGCAGAAGAGGTCAGTTTAATAGCATATTTGAAAGAAAAGCTACTGGAATACGACAAGTACTGGGAAACAATGGAATACCTATTGAATAGAATGAAGGAAACTAATAAAGCTTTCAAGCAAGGCATAATGATATAGAAGAAGCTGCTGCCGAGTGAGCATAAAGTAATAGAAGAAAGAGCACAGGTAATATTAAATGAATGCCCGTACCTGGATTTAATAGGTGAAGTAGGACATTTATATTCAGCTCTAAAACTGCTCCGTAACGAGGTGAGTAGTAAACTTGAGACACGTAAAATGACCTCAAGTGAGCAAAATATAGAACCAATTATGGATAAGATACAAATAAAGGAAGAAACCTCAAGACCTAAGCAAGTTGACGCTGGAAGTGCGCCTGATTATTTGACCTCCGACGAAGAAAGAGATAGCTCGATAAGGAGAAGAATTGCTCGAAAACCCAAGGAGCGAACAATAAAATTTCACAGAAACGTGAATAAACCACTTAAGAATCAAACTCCACGTGATACAAAAGAATCTGGCAATACAGATCCAGTAATCAAAGGTGCATGGAGTATTGAGGATTTAATCAAGTTGGTGACGACCCTCGCCAAAAATAATAATGAAGGAAATCGAGCAAGGTTTCCCGAGATCAAAATTCCCATATACAATGGGGACAAAGATAAGTATGAAGAATTTTGGGCAGTGTTCCACCAGATGGTACATTCAAATATTTCATTTTCACCGATAGAGAAATTCCTATACCTCACAAATAGCTTAACTGATAAAGCAGCTGAGGCAATTAGAGGAATAACGATAATTGATGACAATTATCAGCAGGCAATCGACGTTATAAAAGAAAAATTTGGCAATCGACAAGATAATGAAACTAGTATCGCCAAGCAGTTAAAAAACTTAGAACTTGCCAGCAAATCCATTCGGAATTGCCGTCAAGTGTTCAATAAAATTCAATCCCTAATACAGCAGTTGAAAGCTGTTGGTCCGGACATATCAAAGGATAGCGATCCACTATGGAAAGAAATCATATACGACAAATTTCCTAATCACATACGCGAAAAAGTATATATGGCTATGAAAAGAGACAAGGAAACTAAATGGACAATTAATAAGATTATATCGTATATTGATGATCTAACAGCTGCAAGAGAGACGTATGAAGGAGGTGAAGATGTACACTCTGAGTCTGAGTCAAACAAAAAGCCATATCAGAATGATATAAAAAGAATGGCTTATAAATCCAATCCGATAACATGTAGGTTTTGTCAACAAGGGCACAAAGATGCTGAATGCAAAACTCATCGCACTCCAAAGGAAAGAAGGAATAGTTTAAGGAACAGAAGAATATGTTGGAAATGCTTTTCGACATATCACACAAGTTGGAAATGTACAAGACCAAACTGTTCTCAGTGCGGGAAAGAGCATCATCGTTTATTGTGCTTGGGAAACAGTCCGGAACCTCCGAACACAACCCATAATCGGCAGACATCATCAAGCTCAATGCAATCGGAACGTCGGCAACAGAAATGTGTATCATTTGACCAATAAAATAATACGGTGTTTCAATCGCCAAAGTACGACTCCAAGTCAAGATATGAACATGAAAAAGGGAACAATTCCTCGCGCAAACAGCAAGTTTTCATGACAGCGGAAGCAGAGATATTCAACCATAAAACTGATCAATATGAAAAGACAATCGTATTTTTCGATAATGGGTCACACTTAAGCTTCATCCAAAGGACATATTCAACTAGAATAGGTCTGAAGCCTAGAGACATCTCTAGTTGCACACTTTCGGGATTGAGTGGAAAAGTTGAAAAATTCTCGTCCGAAACAGTATTGGCAAGATTTAGAACGAAGAATGGATGCACAGTGATGGCAAAGTTACTAACTAAACAAGTACTAACTAGACCATTCCATACAACTAAATTGTCAGAAAAGAACATTCAATTCTTGAAAGGAACGAATGTTATGCTGAGCAACCCAATGATATCTGGTGAAGTGGTAACACCAATGATTCTGATTGGTCTAGATCTGTGGGAGTCGTTTATGAAACTAGATGGTGTCCCACTTTAGGGTCAATACTTTCGATTTACTATCTATTGTAAAGCTCACCGTTTTAGTTAGGCTTTATTCAACAAAAAAAAAGCGGGCGGTCCCAGACAGAGGGGTCAGGGTACCGCCCACTTGGGTACAACTCAAAAACGTACACAAATATAGACCATATACGATTATAGTAGGAAGCAGACGAGTAAAGGGAATCGATTGGAATATGAACTAGGAAGTAAAATTGAAATGTCTTGCATAGCAGGACACTCCCTACAATAGAAAACAAACACAACTAAATAACATATGGGCAAGACTACCTACAATTAGAAGGTGGGAGCCGCAACGTTGCTTCCTTATTGTCTATCAGAAGTCGAAAGGTGCATCTTCAAATAGGTTGGTGTCGACTACCGTTGTTCTGACGAAATCGCTTGGTGTGGCGTGGCATAGGAACTTTTTCGAGTTTCGGGTGTAGGAATAAATGGTGGCCTTGGTTGCATTCATCACATTTGGCATCACAAGGTACAGAATGTTCGGGATCCGAATACGGTCTTAGGCATCTGGCACATAATTGTCTATCAGTCAATAGTTGATACTTTCTCTCGGTGTTCAAGTAACAGTGCACAGACAAATGGTTCGATTTTCTGCAGAAAACACAGTTTAGACCGTCGGCTCCTTTATTTGCCAGGATGTCTAACAATTGTTTAATTCCTAGGTTGATCTCTCTTTGCTGATTCAGTAGTTCCGTCATAATCGATGAGGTACTGAACTCAGCGAGAGACCTATTTAGTAATAGTGAAGCATCCGTACACTTCTCGAGAATATTCCTGCAAGTCGGAGACAAGGTGCTTACTGATTTCTTCGGAATAGGTCCCATAGAGGATTGCAATGAAGTTGTATCCTCGGAAGGAATAGACGGAACGGTCAGAGGGGTATTAAGAGACATATAACAAAGGGATATAGTCAGACTATTTACTCAAGTTTAATATAATATGGATCAATCGTCCGCCCACTATTTTTCGTCTGCTTCTAAAAGGATAAATTGAACTTGTAAACATATTGCAAAATTGGTATTGATATTAACGAGTTAACTAAAGAGGCCATTTCATAATGTTTAATGGCTCTATTCCAAGTTGGATATAATATCCTCTTCATGGAATTCCTTTTCTAAATTGACATCACCCTCATCCGAGGGGAACATTGGAATTGGTATTTTGGCACGTATTTCCATAGGATAAAGTTTATTTATTGGTCTATGGATGTACCTACCATTTGACGCCTTTACCTTTGCTGATCTGATATTTCCATCCAGACTTTTTACGAGTTTGACTATCATCCCATAGTGCCAAGTTCCTCTTGGCATGAGAGAATTTTCGATCAATACTATTTCGCCAACATCAGGTATCGAACGTATTCCGTGCCGAGTTTTTCTCAGACGAATGCCATGAATTTCACGAAGCTGACTCAAATAAACTGTATGCCATGCTTCCCAAAATCTATTCAGCATTTGATCTATACTTTGTAATGCTTGTTTTGTTTGCACTATCGTCTGTATAGGACGAATGACATAATTTGGATTTGTCTCTTCCTCTATCAAAATAAAAGATGGTAAACTAAATTTTAGTCGTTGAGATATAAAATCGATAGGCCTAATAGGGACAGCCGATATATCGTTGGGATCGACATGTGTTATTGGACGAGAGTTTCATATCGCCTCAATATTTATTATAATTGTGTTCATTTCTATAAATGATAGCTTCTTCCTACCTATCATTTTTATGTATGCTCTTTTAACGCTTTGTACTAAGCGTTCCCAAACTCCACCCATCCGGGGAGAACTTGGTGGGTTAAAAATCCACTTGATTTTCTCATTTTCTATGAAGCCTTTTACTGGTGTATTTTGGAAGTGATATTTGTCATTTATTTTTGATAAAATATATTCCGCGAGAATGAAATTGCTACCTTGATCACTTCGTATTGTAAAGGTTGAGGATCAGGTGATCAGGCTGATCCTTCCTTTATGTTAATATGAGACTATGTTTACACAGGGTTATAAGATAGAGAGTTTATTACTAAGGTTTATTATATTAACAACAAGAAAAGGGTAGGGCCAAAGGGTAAGAGGCTCAGGGCACCCGCACTGCCCTGTGTCCCCGCCTTGTACCTCTTTTATAGGGTAGCTTAGGTCAGAGACGCAGAGCGCATCCGAGATGTACCTCACAATCTGAACTTGGACTGAAATAGTAAAGAAAATGGAATAATTTTAAAAGCACATAATTAACTTGAGTATATAAAAACAGCTAAAAGACTATATACAAACCTTATCATATACAAAATACCATAGCTGAAGACTGAAATAGAGAAGTACTACAGTTTAATTAAAACTGGTAGCGAAAGCGGCGATGTTGTTTTTAACTTGTGTCAGGTACTCTTCATAGGCTTCGCTCGTCTTCAAATTAATACATCTATCTCGGAAAAATTTCTTCTGAGAAATAATTGCATCATCGGCGTCGTCCACCTTCTTTGGAAACTCCCATTGTTCAAAACATTCCTTCCCTATTTTTATGCGTAAGGCTTTATTCTTCTTTAAATACTCTTCCACTTTGGCACTTCTCGTGTGGTGAGAAATCTGAATAAAGAATTTGAGTATTTAGCAATTTTAAGTCGAAGTCTAGAGAAAAATCTCTTTGAAAATTAATCAAATTTCAAAATTTTTCTTACTATAATAAAGATAAAAGAAAAGTCATTAAAAATAGATGCGAGAATACCTGGAAATCCACAACGCTAAGTTTTCCGTCGCCATCAACACCATAATTTGCCAAGTGGAGGTCCGTTAGGTAGAAGAGATGACGGAGTAAATCCAGCTGCGACATTTGTACGTCATCCATTGTAGTATCGACAGCTCGGCGAAAGCCCGGAACTAAAATGCATATAAAGTGTAAAGCACTATACCGATTTGTCGTGTTAAAAGTAATTTTGACTATTTAAAAGCGAAATGTTCAAAAAATGAAAAACTACACTATTTTAAAATTTACCATCTTTTGTGGCAATGTAGAGTCCAAACCTAGATTGATGAACATTCGGTAAGAAGTGCACCTCCGGACCAACATTGATTAGTTTCAACAGCCGA
The DNA here is from genome assembly GCA_964036235.1 of Heterorhabditis bacteriophora. NCBI lineage: Eukaryota > Metazoa > Nematoda > Chromadorea > Rhabditida > Heterorhabditidae > Heterorhabditis > Heterorhabditis bacteriophora. The sequence continues at coordinate 3,350,375 of OZ038431.1, forward strand.
TAGACAAATAATTCACGGAGATCAGCATGTTGATGGTTTGAACTGCGAGTCGATATGCCTAGATGTATTTTCACATGAAATATTCCGAGCTCGACGCCATTCTTCATTACTCTGCACATTATACCGCCCTAAAAGGTTTATTAATAAATAAAAATTATAACAATAAAGATAAAAAACCTCTAAAGCTAAAGGAACATTTATTTATTATTGTTACTATTTTATTAAACTTACTTGAACACCACTATTTTCCCTCGGTTTCCGATTGCACTCTGTCTTGACGACAGGACATCCAGGATCTTCGTTCAGGAGGTTTAAAAAGTAGACCTGTGCTGCGTCCTCCATATATTTGGTGTCAGCGTCTACGTAATGAGCGAATTCTTCATTGAAATCGAAGAATATTTTTTGGAAATCTGGATATGCAGCGAAGAAAGTAGATCCTTGAAACATTTTAGATTGACCAATTGCACTGTCGACATAATCCTTGACTTTATGTTCCCTCCTTGATTTCTGTGCATTTTGAGCCATCTCGATACACATTTTAAACATCGCCCAATTAGGAAGAAGAGAATGTTTCTATAATTTCAAACATATTTAAATAAAACCAATGAAGTTCTAATTTATGTATTATTAAATACAACAATATTATGCTAACTAACGTACTTTAAGAATTTAATATCGAAAATCGTGTCCACGCAGTGTAAAACAAAAAATAAAAACTTAAAATCACTTACAACAATAATCTCATCGTTATGTTTTATGCCAATTTGTTGAAGAGTGAAATCCAGATAGAGGATTTGCTGTCCATTGCTGAATAGGTGTAGGTATTTTTCGTTTACTCCCCATAAAGAATTAATATCTTTCAGCAATTGTTTCACCGTGACCTGAATTGAAAAATTCGTATTAATTATTAGAAATAAAAGTGTTTGAAAAAGTAAATTACAACTTAAAGAAACCTCGTTGCTGAGCTCGACAACCGCATTATTATGAGATGATCCTTCATGATCACGTAAATAAATAATCAAAGAAATCTGCATTTCTTCACTCTATAAACTAAAAAAACAATAGTAGAATTGTTAAGAGGAAAAAGATTTAACAGCATAGCTAATATTATAATAACACTAAAAATATGGGGTATTCTATTTAGATATTGGAAAAGAGAAAATTCATTAGTGACAGGTGTGTTAGCTAAAAATATTTTGGAAGCAAATTGAAACATAACGCCATAAAGACGCGCTACTTTGAATATGTATAAATAAATGGTTGAAAAACGAGCCAATTTCAGTGGGAAATTATTTTTCTATATAAAATTTTTTTCTAATTAAATGGCATAGTTTACTTAACATTTAACTTTTAATAAAACCAATCTCGAGTACTCATTTTCACGGGAGCTTTGGGAAGGGAAATATGAAATCGGTTTATTAAAATTAAATGGCAAATTACTAATTAGTAATAAAATTAACGTAAATGAACCAAACAATGAGTTGTATTATTTAGTTAATGGGGTTGATAAAAATAATAATCAAGTTTGTGAAGAGAATACCTTAGATATTCCAAATGCTCCAAACTGATTTCAAATTGTGAATAACTTGTCGATCTATTGAAGATACTGCACCACGAATGAATTTATCAACCTGCACAAAGCTGTTCTAAGGGTAGTACACTCCATAATACATTAGTAATCCGTTGTAAACTTAAGGTCCTTACCTGTAACTTGCACTCTTTTTCTTCTTTGGTATTTTGTTCAAAAGAGTTTAGACTGATTAAAGCTTCGAAAACAGATAATCACGAATAATGGAATCATTCAATATAACTGCATCGCTCATGGGCTAACTTGAACACTAAATTTAATTAAAACACCTTGACATTTAAAAAACTTGAAACACTGAATGAACAGAATGATACTTAAGGCTTCACTCCCACAAATATAGCAAAATACAGATTAAACTAAATGCATCAAAGAACAACTAAAGAAAGATCCGAACAGGTTAGATTAAAATACCTAAATTTTGAAAAATATATATATGACTACATTATTCTCATAGCTGTACACCTAAAGAAAAAGTTTTTTATATTTAAATTTAACAGCTCTAATATAATTTACCCCCAATATCGCAGATGATCGCGTGACAACTCGTAAAATAGAGCCGCGACGCGTTAAAATTGGCACGCCTCTCATTGGCCAACGCGCTATTGGACTGGATTTCCGCTTATTGTCTGCGTCTCTTATAGAGATCTATAGTAAGCGATGAGGTAAAGCTCACAAACGTCGGTAGGTGAGTGTAAGATTACTATAAGTTTAAATGGGAGAGTATTGAGGGAACTGAAGATGCTAAAATAAAATACTATATACAATAATATGTAAGGTAAAAACGCTTCCAAAGAACTTCTTATTGTATGACTATGCTCTACAAAGTTATTGTAATGACTTCTCGTGTTCTCAACGGTGCGTTATATCAACGACCCAGAAAATCCTTGGCGGATTCACTAATGTCAACATAAAAGTGTGGCAAGAGCACTTATTTGTGGAGACGTTATTACTGAGTGTAATAAATTCAGAAGGAAGAGAAACAATGAGACCACAGGCCATATCCTGCAAAACATTATGACATCTAGTTCTAAGCCGGACTATGGTAATAAACTTACTTTACGATTCACAAATTATTAGCAATTCATTATTTTGCATCGATCCACTTATTATACACGATTTTAAACCTGTCAAAAAGAGCGATGATGGCAAACTTGGCAGTAGGGTACGATGCAGGTCCGAATACTTTGCGCAGGACTATTCAGAGCTATAGAATAAGCCTATTCAACCGCTAGTAATAAGACATATCGTGAGTTATAGTAATTGTGGTGTCTGGTGAGAATAACCTCTCTTTTAAGAGAAGGGTTAATTTCAGCGGTGGTTCAATGGTATATTGTAAGACTGTATGAGGGATAGAGAGAGAGAGAGAGAGAGAGAGTGAGAGAGAGAGCGAGAGTTTTAATAACGAGTTTATTTATGTTGAGTGACAAAAGTACAAGTGAACAAATTAAGAGAAATAATGTAAGCAAAGCGGTAAAACACCCGACAGTATTTCCCTCTCAATCCTACCGAAGTCTGCCCCGACCTCCCATGAGGGGCGGGGTTGACCCCTTCTACGTTGGTGTATTACAAAACTTAAACGAAGGTGTTGTCGAGTCATAGACCACGACACCTTCAATATACAGTGCGTTTCAAAATGATAGCACATTTTGTTTTTTTGTTCTGTTCTCTGTGGTCAGATTGATCTCATTTTTCTGAGCGAAGGTGTAATAGCCTTGGAAATCTCTAGTTTAAATTTTATCGTTTTTCACAAACAATTACCACTTGTATGCTATATTTCCCCAAAACCACTCACTTTTCATCGTTTCAAAATGATAGGCCACCTTATTAAAATATGCGTTTATAACAAAAACAAAAACAATCAATGTAAATAACAATTAACTAATAATCAGTACAACTACTACTTCTATTAATAAACTGAAAAATTCATTTAGGCATACTGTGTCCCGATTGGCAGTTAGTTAGCTCTTTGTCTTTGAGTATCAACTCCGCTTATGTAAACGCTCTTATTTTCCCACATGTTACCCCTTTTTCTCGGCCTTTATCCTCAGTGACCTATCTCCAAACTGTTTAAAATAATGCACTCCGCACATAAACGGGCATATATATATATAGGACCAGCTTTTAGTAAAAAGAGGCTTGTACTGTATTATTTACTTAATTGTACTGTTATATCAGTGGTTAAATAAAGTGGTTGGCAATTTCAAACAGCGCAATTCCAAAAGATCACCTAGCTGGTACAACTTGACCCAATCGGGACAAGTTTTGGTGCATCGACCACTACAACCCACAAGTCCGCGTGGCAAACACGAGTCGGACAGTCGACGTGCCTACAACGTATCTCCTGTCCCACTCAAAATATCAAGATTGCGAGAAACTAGCGCAATCACGTGGAAGTATAAGCAATACCTGCGTTAGATTACCTTGCGGTTACTGAGAGCAGTCCGCATATCCTTACGTAACGGGGACAGCTGGAAGGGAGACATACCTTAAGAATTTAAGTAAATATCCGCGACTCAAACATGAGAGTGGAAAAGATAGAGCTGCAGGAAGCTTACAATGAACTAAAAACATTCTTAAATGATGTACGCAGCTGTGTGAAAAGTAACAGCCTTGCAAATGAAGACATAACGGTAAATTACCTAGAGGAAAGAGAAGTAGAGTATAAAAAATAACTACGCACTATGATAACTTTGACTAAAACACTGACGTCAGGAAGTGAATCTTTTAAAAAAGGTGTGGCTGAACCAATGAAAATCAGCCCTAACAAACATGCAGAGATTGATGATCAAGTAAATGAAATATTGAAAGAATGTCCATATCCGAAGTTAATATCAGAGGTTGCACACCTAAAATGCGCTTTAGAACTGTTATGTGACAAAACAGATAAACAACTAAAAGAGATTAAAAGCAAAACATGTGAGCAACAGATGCCAGCGAAGTATAATAAACAATCGAAGGCGACATCATCAACGGTACAAGTTGATCATGTTGAGAAAAATAGGAAATATCTCACGTCAGACGACGAAGAAATAGTGAGTGAAGTCAAACCACTGTTAGACGAAGTACACCATAACCCACTGATAAGACGCAACTCAAGAATGACTAGCATAATCATAAAGAGAAAGGTATTTGGAGCACCGCTGATCTCATTCAGCTTGTCACAGCTATGACAATAAATAATATCGAACAAAACAGAGCAAAATTCCCTCAATTGAAAATTCCAACATATAATGGCGACCGGGACAAATTCGATGACTTTTGGGCAGTCTTTAACCAAATGGTACACACGACTACTGTGTTTTCACCGGTTGACAAATTCATCTACTAAATATCGCACTGAGCAATCCTAGAACATTAGGAGAAATGATCCAACCTGTTATTTTAATAGGAGTGGATCTATGGGTGGAGTTTATTAAAGTAACCAATGCAAGTACAATAATGCCATCAGGACTGGTACTTCAACCCACCATCTTCGGCCACGCCATTCATGGGTGTGGTGAAATGCCACAAGCTGACAATGGAAAAGTCGAACACATACACAGCCTGACCGTCATAAAAGAAGAAGACTCAGTCATCCGTAAAGAACTGAATAGAATATACAGTCTGGAAGGCTTAGGAATTTCGGACGATCCAACAAACCAAGAAGATGAGACTTTTGAATATATGGAAAAATATTCCAAGGAAATAAAATACACAGAGGAAGCGGTAGTTGCTCCTTTTCCGCTCAAAGAGTCTATCGCGAATCTCAAAGACAACTTTAATATAGCATATATAAGACTTGTAAGCCTTATAGACAGCCTTAAAGACAAACTCGAACAAGTTTACTGGTATCACAAGATATTAGAGGCATATGTCGATGAGGGAATAATAGAGTTAGTTGATGAAAGTATCCCTCAAAGAGCTGGTACATTCTATTTACCACATAGGGAAGTTTGGAAGCCAGAGAAACGTACCCCTTTAAGGATTGTATTCGATGCCTCACAAAGAAGCAGATCATCCCCATCGCTCAATGACTGCATATATGAAGGCTTAAGCTTTATAAATAAAATTCATGAAATATTAATTGCAGCAAGATGGGAAAAAATAATGATAGCAGCTGATATACAGGCAGCCTTTGTCCAAATTCAACTCCCAGAGGAACATAAAGATTTAACACGTTTCCTATGGGTAAAAAACATAGAAAAACCCTTATATCGGTCAAATGTGCAAGTCTTCAGATTCACTCGGGTACCATTCGGAATCAACGCTAGCCCCAGTATTCTTAATATGACTATCAGTAAAAGAATGATAGATATTGGGCAAACTGTACGTTGATAATGTTATATTAGAAGCTGATGAGCCAGAAACGGCCTTCCAAAAGTACGCCGAATCAAAACGATACTTCTAAGAGATACGAATGAATCTGAAAGATTTCATATCTGATGACAAAGAGTTCAATGACAAAGTGCCCGAACATGATAAAGCAAAAGGAGGAGAATTGAAGGTATTGGGAATAAACTATTAGGTCTACCGGAAAGTTCTGTCCGGTTCAATGACAACAAGTTTCGACATGTAAACACATGTTTATTTGGCGCATGTTCGGCTCTCTATTTTTATCGCTTAATGTATGCATACTGGCGTAGCAAATTAACCAAAACAAAGTTAATTCACGTTAGTCTTAAGTGTGAAGTGATTGTGTGCCCATGGCTACTGCTAAAGTTCATTTACGCCATTGTATTTTATACGAATTTCAACAAGGAAGAAATGCTACAGAAGCATGTAGAAATTTATTGAAAGTGTTTGGTGAAGGTTCAGTTTCTGATAGAACATGCAGAAGATGGTTCGAAAGATTTGAAACAGGTGATTTTGACCTTTATGATAAGCTACGTTCTGGGCGACCATCTTTGATCGATGACGATGTTATTAAGACGATGTTGGAGCAAGATCCTTTTCTGACAACATCGGAGATCGCAGAAAGGCTTAATTCAGCTCAGCAAACCATTTCGGACCATATTCGGAAGATAGGATTGGTGTGGAAATATTCAAGATGGGTGCCACATGAATTAAGTCAGAAGAATTTGGATGATCGAGTCGTCATATGCACATCTCTGCTTGCTCGGAACAAAATCGAGCCCTTCTTGAACAGGATGATAACTGGGGATGAAAAGTGGATTACCTACGAAAGCATCGTAAGGCAAAAGGCATATTGTGAACCCGGACAACCTAGCCCTTCCACCTCCAAACCAAATTTGACTCTAAATAAGAGATTGTTGTCTATATGGTGGGACATTCGAGGACCAATACATTATGAGCTTTTGAAACCTAACGAAAAGCTCAATTCGGAGATATACTGTCAGCAACTGGAGAATTTAAAGATAGCAGTTCAAGAAAAGAGGCCGGCGATGTTCAATAGGGAGGACATCATACTGCATCATGATAATGCCAGGCCACATGCTGCTTCGGGGACTCGTCAAAAAATTGCAGAACTAGGCTGGGAAATTCTGTCGCATCCACCATATTCCCCGGACTTAGCACCCTCCGACTATCACTTGTTTTTGTCCTTACAAAATTTTTTGAATGGCAAAAGATTCAAAAATGAAGAAGATATAAAACAAGCACTGGTTCAATTTTTCGCATCAAAGGATAAAACATTTTTCAAAGATGGGATATACAAATTGCCCTCACGCTGGCAAGAAGTCATTAATAATAATGGCAATTATATCATTTAATAAAGTTTATTGATGGTAAGAAAAATTTGTATTTTGTTTTATTCCAAAAACGGACAGAACTTTCCGGTAGACCTAATATAACAATGAAACGGACATGTTTAAGGTAGAAGTGCAATTTCCAAGGCAAACTGCATGAACTAAACGTTCTGTTATTAGCCAAATACATGGCGTATATGATCCCATAGGGACAGTCGCCCCTCTGCTTGTTAATCATAAACTTTTCTTACGAGAACTCTTTTGCAAACCCCTAAAATGGGACGAGCCACTAAATGAGGAACTTGTAAAAGAATGGAACATCATTAGCGAAAATATACACGGTACAATAATAACAATCCCAAGAAAAATTGGACAACTCAAACCAATCACTCCCACAACCCTATGGGTCTTTGTGGATGCCTCGGTTAAAGCATACGCTTGTTGTGCATATTTATCACATGGATTATCAGAAACCTCGAAGCTAGTAAGCGGAAGGGTAAAACTAACACCCATAAAAATAAACGTCACCATTCCTCGACTAGAGCTCATTGCTCTTCTCCTAGGGATACGATTGGCACATTCCGTTATCGCCTCATTAAAGAAGGAGATAATTCAAATACACATTGTGGGCGACAGCAAGGTTTCCCTGTCATGGTTGATATCATCTCGATCACTCCCAGTATTTGTGCGAAATCAGGTCAAACGGATTATGAAAATTCGCGAGGAATTATTAGAACTAACTAAAAGTGTTACTTTCCATTATATACCGTCGCAACTTAACCCTTCGGACATAGGCACTCGAGGGTGTAAAGGATGTGAACTTTCGAGCTCTCTATGGGTTAACGGTCCGGCATGGTGCAGTTTGGATAGTAAAAGTTGGCCGATAACAAGCCTAGACACCGTTTCACAGGAAATGATAGAAGTTGAATCTTGTCCACTTAACTTAAGTCAAGTGGTACATAAACAGCTGACCCATACAATTAAAATGAAAGCGACGACAATATTCCCTACGGAGAAAGTAGGAAGATTCGGCAAACTAGTAAGAATTGGAGCTTATGTATTACTATTCATTAGTACATGCACTCGGAAACTCCAAAGAAAAGGGGTCACGCTGAATTTCAAAAATGCCATATATTGCAACAATTCAAACTCAATTACAGCAGATGAAATGAATATGGCGGAAATACTCATAATCAGAAGTGAGGTTGCCCACATTTCGCTGGATGAATTAAAAGGCAGATTCAAGGACAGGATACACCACCCCATACTTATTTTTCCCCTCGTTGAGTTCTTTTACGTTCTTAGTTTCTCTTGCATTTACTTTATCTAAGCCATCGAGAATTCCCTCGCCTCCTTCTGTCTTATTTTTGGGGTAACTCCAGTGGTGATAACCTCTGACTGATAGGCGTTAGCATATGCAGGGCTACCCTGGGCAGAGAGGTCAATCATCCTTATTACCCACTTCTCTTCTCTTGCTTGTTTTCTCTTCGTCTTTCTTAACCTTTTTGAGGCGTGGAAGTGTCCCGATTGGCAGTTTTACTAACCCCTTATTTTTGCGTGTCAACCCCATTTGTGTAATCTATCCTATTCTTCCATATGTTTTCCTTTATCTCAGTCTCTGTTCTCATTGACATTTCTCCAAACTGTTTATACTATTGTGCCCCGCCTACAAAAGTAGATACATATATAGGACCAGCTTGTAGTAAAAGTGGTTCAGTCAGTAAAAAGATTTTGTTATTTTCGGTTTATAGTTATTTAGTTTTAAATAAAGTGGTTAGTAATTGCCGAAATTGTGCAATACCTAACGAGCCCAAATACAACTTGACCAAATCGGGACACTTTCTAATGTTATATTGAGTTACATGTCTTCGAATATCCACCAGTGAACCTATTAACAAATCAATAAACATTAACGGTTAATCTATAGTTCGTCTGATATATCACATTCATATTCATCCGAGTAGGTATAGTCAGCTGTTTGGTTATTGCTATAGTGGATTCGCCACCATCCAAAGTTAGATTTATGTAAGATTCCCTGTATCCAATGTTCATTTTGATATTGCATCATTCTTAGCCAACTATTCTTGTTTTTCCTCAACAGTCTGTAGTTAAAAATAACTGTGCGTACAATAACATGCATGCGAACGGTTGTTTTCTCCGAATTTGGTAATAACATTTCCTTGTCTTATCGAAATACCATCTGAATATAACAAAAAAACAGCTTATGGGAACGTCTGGAGCAACCGTATAAATGCCGAACCTAGGCAGAACGAAACCACTCGACAGCCATCGAGCGCTACCATCGTTCACTCTTTTTTCATGTTTTTCTCTTTAATATAGACTTATAATCGCATATGTGTATCCTTATTTATTATGTGCTTCGTATACTATTTGTTGTAAACGTTACATATATTTGTTCTTACTAATAAAGGCTTAATTACCCAAGTTTGAGATTATCACATCAAGAACTTGTAGCGGCTCTAGCCTCCATACACACAAGACCCGCGTGACAGGATAAAAATAACACCCGACCACACGTCGAACTGTTATAATTGCTATTTACTAGTGTAGTATTGAGAATAATATTACAATTAAGATCTAATAACAAACACTAGAACTCATAGGGATCTTGTATTGTGGACATTAGCGCATATGCTTGGTTCAAAAGGTGATTAGCATATATCTGGCTTAGGACAAGTTGGACCGCCCCTTCCCCAAGAGACGGTGTAAAAGCTCATCCCAATGTATTGCACTTTTAGTCTGTTGTTTAGCTTTTAAATAAAGACCTACTATTTATTCGGTTCTCAAAAAAAACTAGTAACTTGACACATCTTGAGTTGTAAGTTCGTATGCTTCTGTAACTAAGGTTTCACATAAAAGGGGAATCACGAATTCATATGGATCCATCTAAAATGTACTGCACCTGGAAGCAGAGGAGTGAAGCATAGCTTGCAGATAAAGTAGCTTTTCTGCTTTAACTCCTGTTAGTCTATTACGAAGAGTGTTGCCATACAATATTCCAGCTTTTGCAAAGAGGCGTTCACTAGCAATGGAAGTTCGAACAAGAGAAAATGTCCTGCGTGCGAGTCTTGCTAGTTTGGGTAAGACTAATTGCTTCTGCTCCAGAAGTCAAGGGAATTAGAGTCAATGTGTGCTGGATTCTTTCTATCCCAGATAAAAAAAAACTACTTGTGTTATTGAAAACACGAAAAACCCAAAGAACAAAAACTATTTCAATGACTCCTACAATTTAACACAGTATATATATTCCATCACAATAATCTTATTCTGAAACAAGGGGATTGCAAATCCACCCGTCATAAGCCTTACATTACTCGGTTCCCAACTCTTAAAATTTCAAATTCAATTTAATCTTCAAATTTTCAAATTTCAAATATTTTCAAATTTTCAAATTTCAAATATTTTCAAATTTTCAAATTTCAAATATTTTCAAATTTTCAAATTTCAAATATTTTCAAATTTTCAAATTTCAACTTCAAATTCAAATTCAAATTTTCAAATTTTCGGTTTGAATTAGAATTAGAATGCCAACTCTATGCAGGACGCAAACAGGAATGACCTCTTCTTCCCGTCCTACAGATGATGGTTGACCGTATCCCACAATTATTCGACGGGTTCCACAGTAAGTGATAACAAAAAATGGGAGGTCAGACGAGATGAGAGATAGGATTTAGGGACTCAACGGTCGAATAATCGCCCGACTTCGTATCGTACACTGGATATAGAAGATAAGTAAAATTAAGTGAGGATAGCAATAAAATACCAAAAAAAGTTTCATATGAATTTATTTTTGCCTTTCCCCTTTCAAAACAAAGGTTAACATATCTAGAGAGAATCACGGGAGTGAGTATTTACTAATTTTTTTAGACTTGAAAACATCACCGATTACAATAATAAGTAGTTTTCAAACCTTTGCCAATGATGCTCTGTGAGGTCGACCTGAAAGCATGCCTCAGGACAGCGAAACCAGAGGTGCTGTTTTCCGCCCGAAGGTCAGCAACTACCCACTTCAGGTCACATTGGAGGTGGCGTTCCACTGTTGTTCTCAGTCAGTTCCAAGTCCGTTGTGGCAGTTGAGCACTGCTTTCTGTGCAGAAGGGGTGGTCATAAAATCCATAATTCCACGATATCTATCAGCTGTCTTTCGCATGTCCAATAATTCTGTGAAACATCTCACTAACCGTTCTTTTTTTAATGTATTTCATTCAATAACTGCATTTATTAATTTTAAACATTTAGATGGCTCATGTGAATGTAGCTGAATGTGACGTCGAAGCAGGAGTTAGCCAACAAGCAGATGTCACGGTCTTAACGAAGAAGATTGATGATAGCCAATTCCTGGACACTTCATTCCTGGACCTTTCTTTTGAACTGCAATGCCATATTCTTAGACAGGTTCCTACTACCACTTATACACATTTTGAAGAATAACTGCATAAATATTAGAAAATAGCCAGAAACCAGTTATTTACAGATAAGTGCTGCTGAGATATGAGAACTGAAGGCGGTTTCAAAAGACCTAAAACGTCTGATTGAGAAGAACTGGACACCAGCATTTTATATTCTTCCTCCGAATGTTCAAATTAGAATCCTAACTGAGGTAAAGCTCTCCTGGAAGTCACATTATTTTGCGCCAGATTTATTAATTAGTACGTTGCAGACACAGATGACCTTGTCAGAAATCCGTCGCATGAAGCTGGTTTCTAAGGATATGAAATATCTGATTGAGAGAGGCGGACGACATCTGACAAAGCAAGAGCTGAGAAATTGTTGCATTGACGAGGTAAGTAGAACTATTTGCACGAACAGATTTCTTTCGTTTAAAAAATCTGTTCAGATTGCCCCTGGTTCTTGCAAAGTTACTTCAATAAATAGCCACCAAAGACAGCATATCAGCTTGGAGAATTTCTCTCAAATATTGGCACATAGCCATATTTTGGCTTTTCATATTGGTAGAGTAAGTGCATTTTCTAGTATTTTCAATTCTCAATATGATACTTCCCTGATTGTCACGAATGAAACTATTTTCAGGTCAATATAACATTAGATTTCTGCGATGAAATGCAGCACCTTCGAAACAATAAAATTACCTGCGAATGGCTGATGTTTTCTGTATGCGACTTCAACAATAAGGAGAAACTAATTACCGTCGACAGACTTCTGAGGACAACAGAAGCAACTAGTCTAAACATATTCGGCGATTTAGATAAGACGAACCGCTTTAACAAGGCGTTCTTTTGGATGCCGTCAGTTAGAAAAGTATGTCATTGCCTAAATATCGATTTCTTCCCTGTATACAGTGGCGCTCATAATTACTGGTAACAAATTGCGCCGAGGGCACATAAGTGCACTAAATGGGCTATCGATTGTAACTCGCTTCTGAATGTTCTACTTTGTATTCTACTTAAAGATTCAGTTTCAGCATCAAATTGTGGTTCCTCCCTGTACAATTTTCCTAGTTCGATTCAAAGTTGACTTTTGATGAGAAAGAGAATATCTCAGATTCGCCGAATCATAATAGGGAATATAAGTAGACACAAAAAGCGTAAATCATTTAGTAATATGGTCACTATTCCATAGTCCATTTTTTCTTAAGGAATTGTAGTACTTGTTACTTCCATGCTCTGTTAGGAGTCACCAAAGTAGGGCCCACCAAAGGGCAGTGATAGTTAACGTTGAATTTGTGGAAGAACTACATCCCAGAAACAATGGTTTTGTTTACTTACTTTGTTTGAATGGCCTTTCCTGCCATAAAGATTTTTTTCTACTAATTCCCTTCTTAAATTCTAAGAGGGATACAAGTGGAGGAAGCAGTTGACTACTTTTCACTTGACAATGTATCGTCAGTTAATTTTACAAGTTATGTTGTTTCATACATTTTTTATAGCAAACTGTTTCATTGTGACTTTCGTTTACTATTTTGTGTGAATTATTACCAAACACTATACGTCATATTAACTGTAGCGCCTATATTGCGGCATCTCTTTGATGGCTGTCAGTTATCACCTAAGACTACGTCCGATCACATATCGTGATTAACCTCAATTTTTGTACATTTTAGTTTTGTGCTATTAAACAAATCAGAAATAACTAATTTATTTCAAAGTACTAACACATAGCATGAAATCTCATTTTAAACAGAAAAAAGAACAACATTCATTCAAATAAAGTAGTTTTTGAAACCAAAAGTCACAACTTCTTTATTCTAACTACTCTCCAGAATAATCCCTTGAATGTGAGATATTCTCATTTTCATTAAAAGTCAACTTTGAATCGAACTAGGAAAATTGTACAGGGAGGAACCACAATTTGATGCTGAATCTGCATCTGTAATTAGAATACAAAGTAGATCATTCAGAAGCGAGTTACAGTCTATAGTCCACTTAGTGCACTTATGTGCCCTCGGCGCAATTTGTTACCAGTAATTATGAGCGCCACTGTAACTCTGGTCAAGGAGCCTCTCATGAGCGCTCAGATTGTTATACTGTAATCTAAACATACTATGAGTAAATGTATTGTGACCCGAAACGTAATGTTCAGTACATAAACAATATTGTTTTGAGCCGCATGCACATCAAAACAAAATAGCCATACCAGCATCACTTGTGCTTCTGCTGACGGTTAGTATTGTATCTTTTGGTATTGTCTGGGATGTGATTAGAGCGATAACAAGAATAGGTACTAGGCTAGAGAAGAATAGTACTTACACGGTTACTAGTTAGCGCATGGAATCTTAGGGAGGCATTTATTTACAAGGTACAGGAAAGGGACGTAACTACCTAAGGTAAGATTATAATTGGAGAACAGCAGCTGATGGTAGTAGGTTATGTTCAAGTTAACGTCTGGTCTGTAATAGTTCCTTAAGTGTATAATTCAGGGAGCCCACGTTTCCAACAGTTCGGCTCTTTCCTTACTGTACAGCTAAATTCTTCCTCCGTCTTGAGCCGTTTTGCCGCACTTCTCACTACCAAAGCCTTGCAATTGTGGCTACAAGTGATTTCGCTATTTGCATAAATCACTATGACAATTTCCGTGGTTCACACGCTCAATATAACCAGTAATTAGAACAAGCAAGCATTTTTTAAATGTAAATGCTATTCTCATTAATCCAACTGTCTAAAATAACATTTTCACCTGTCCTCTGTCCTATGATTTACCTAGGCTTAGCCATTTTGTTACAACTCTGAAACGAACGTTTCTCTGAAAAGAAAGTCGCTTCAATTTATTTGGTCTACTGACAAATGTAAAAGAGTACCCATCCGAATCAACGGAAATACTTTATTATTGAAAACAAAGTGTTTTGTGAATAAATGAATGCCTCTTGTTTGTCCCACTAGTTCCTGCAAGTTCCCGTCACGATATTTAGTATACAAATGGACAACTTCACTCTCTTCGACTATCACAACAATGCCATGTTCATATTCTACAATATTAACGGTCGTATATGTATCCTTTTGAATCCGCTCGCAATATACCTGATTGCATTTAAATCCAATCGGGAAATGGGAAAATATCGGTGGTACCTCCTCCACTACCACGCAAGCGACTTTAGAATACTAGGATCAGGCCAATCTTCAAATAGTTGCATTTCATAATAATCTATTTGAAGGATTTGATTTTTTAAAATTATATTAATTACTTTAAAGTAGTAAGACGGAGAAATTCAGAATAATACTCTAATACCAACATGGTCTTCATTTAATAAGACACATATAGAATTAAGACAGTTTGGTTCCGCTACAAATCTTTAGATAATTAAACAAACCTATAACTACATTCTCAAATGGCGACATTATTTTTTTAAAGATTTGCGTTTTTGCTCTCGATATATTTGCAAATGCGCTCTTTCAACCTGTAGTCTTTTCCCCTATAATTGCTGGAACAGGACATGGAATTCTCATCATCCAAATGAGATTTTCAACTTCCACTTGTTATGTCAGTTTTAGATTTATTAGTATTTCTTGAAGTAAATTCATATTAAAATATAATAAATCTACATTAGCTATCATTTTAGCACATATATTTGTTGCTACTGTGAGGTCTTTCATCTTTCATAATGACACTATTTTCCTACCGCGTAAGAAGTTTATTTCCTGTATTCTTCTGCTTTATTTTGTAATGACTTGTCTAAATGTAATTTCTTACCAACTGTCTGAAGTTTACTCATCTCTGTGGCCCGAACTGCTACGAAAGGTGTATCTTCTACTAGGTGAATAAATCTTGTCAATTTCGAAATTTGCTAAATTTAAGACGACTTACACTTGCGCTATTACTTTTGAGGAAAACCTAGAAGCTATGGAGCTACTGGAAATTTCGCATATTTATTATGTGCCTTCTACTTTTATGTTGAAGATATATTCTTAACTTGATAACTTAATCTTTTTATTTTCGAGTAAGAACAATTTTCCCTCTTCGAGTTTCTAATTACACTTAATTAACACTTAAGTTATTTATAAATCTAACTTCAGTTATGACCATCTTGGGACTTATTTGTCACCTGCAGTACATTTTCCGAAAACAGTACGAGCACCTCACAGTCCATACTCAAGAACTGCACAAAAAGTTCTTAAGATCTCAGACAATCCAGGTACTTCGAAGTTATTCACATATCTTTCTTTGTTTACCTTAATAGCCTTCGTATTAGACTATTGTTTAGAGAAGCAATAGACATTTTCCTGTCTTGAAGGGAATCAGCTTCCGGTAGGAAGCAGTGCTAACTCTATTAAGCGCCATTTACAGATCGTGTTTTATAAATTCTAAAAGAAGCATTGTAATTTTTAGGTGGCGATTTCTCTTGTACTTCTTTTTATTTCCTCAATAGTATGCTATATTCGTATTCTCGACGGTCGCCTGGAACTACAGATCCCAACGACATATTACCCATGATAATTTCTGCTAATAGTCCAGCTGCCACTATCTTTCTAATATTTATCAACGTTCCTTACCGCAAATTTCTCTGCGAAAAACTTAAAGAATTTGGTGAGTGGTTGAGCCTTCTTGGTTAATGTTTTGAGTAGTTCTTTTTAAGTGATTTCTTTATTTTGCTGGAAGAATCCTGTTCCAATAGCAATATCACATACGCGCATTCCGCGCAGGCGATGTATTAGTCATCGCCTAGTAGAGTTAGCCCCGCGACCGGCGCCGACCGGTCGGTGGTTCTAACCGCCTTTAGAGAGGCCCGGCATGTAACATCCAAGCCGCACGGAATATCCCCCCTTTGATACCTAACCCGTCCTTGCCCTATTTCCTGTCTATCTATAGAATGTAGCCTCTCAGATGGACAGAAGTCCTATGTTAGTATTGTCTTTATTATACTTATGCAACCTTAATAAACCTAATACTCTTGCTAGCTATTCTTCTATAACATCTACATCTATATTCACACTAGACAATATAACCATATGGAACGATCCGAATGTCTTTTTTTCAGAGAAACCCAAAAATCGGATGCATGAAACGAAAGTTTTCTCACAAACCGTAAAATCCTTGTACTAGCCTTCCTGTGGGTAAAATCTAACAAAACGAAGCTAAGTTTAGTTATTCAATTGGTATGAATGTGAATATTCTGAAATTTTACCTAGGTTTATTAATTATTATTTCGAATTAAAGTATGTCTCAAGATAAAGTCTCAGTTGCAAATGTTTTCCTTATTGTTATTTTAGTCCGAAGCTTCTAACTATTGTTTTCAAGAAGAATAAAGAAGTGACTTTGGTTGCCGTGAACTACATAGCTTAATTCCATAACATAATAGCCTAAATAATTGTCTCAAACAAAAAAATAAGATTGAGTTGACGACGTACTCTTCGATATTGAGAAGGAATCCAGCACACATTGACTCTAATTCCCTTGACTTCTGGAGCAGAAGCAATTAGTCTTACCCAAACTAGCAAGACTCGCACGCAGGACATTTTCTCTTGTTCGAACTTCCATTGCTAGTGAACGCCTCTTTGCAAAAGCTGGAATATTGTATGGCAACACTCTTCGTAATAGACTAACAGGAGTTAAAGCAGAAAAGCTACTTTATCTGCAAGCTATGCTTCACTCCTCTGCTTCCAGGTGCAGTACATTTTAGATGGATCCATATGAATTCGTGATTCCCCTTTTATGTGAAACCTTAGTTACAGAAGCATACGAACTTACAACTCAAGATGTGTCAAGTTACTAGTTTTTTTTGAGAACCGAATAAATAGTAGGTCTTTATTTAAAAGCTAAACAACAGACTAAAAGTGCAATACATTGGGATGAGCTTTTACACCGTCTCTTGGGGAAGGGGCGGTCCAACTTGTCCTAAGCCAGATATATGCTAATCACCTTTTGAACCAAGCATATGCGCTAATGTCCACAATACAAGATCCCTATGAGTTCTAGTGTTTGTTATTAGATCTTAATTGTAATATTATTCTCAATACTACACTAGTAAATAGCAATTATAACAGTTCGACGTGTGGTCGGGTGTTATTTTTATCCTGTCACGCGGGTCTTGTGTGTATGGAGGCTAGAGCCGCTACAAGTTCTTGATGTGATAATCTCAAACTTGGGTAATTAAGCCTTTATTAGTAAGAACAAATATATGTAACGTTTACAACAAATAGTATACGAAGCACATAATAAATAAGGATACACATATGCGATTATAAGTCTATATTAAAGAGAAAAACATGAAAAAAGAGTGAACGATGGTAGCGCTCGATGGCTGTCGAGTGGTTTCGTTCTGCCTAGGTTCGGCATTTATACGGTTGCTCCAGACGTTCCCATAAGCTGTTTTTTTGTTATATTCAGATGGTATTTCGATAAGACAAGGAAATGTTATTACCAAATTCGGAGAAAACAACCGTTCGCATGCATGTTATTGTACGCACAGTTATTTTTAACTACAGACTGTTGAGGAAAAACAAGAATAGTTGGCTAAGAATGATGCAATATCAAAATGAACATTGGATACAGGGAATCTTACATAAATCTAACTTTGGATGGTGGCGAATCCACTATAGCAATAACCAAACAGCTGACTATACCTACTCGGATGAATATGAATGTGATATATCAGACGAACTATAGATTAACCGTTAATGTTTATTGATTTGTTAATAGGTTCACTGGTGGATATTCGAAGACATGTAACTCAATATAACATTAGAAAGTGTCCCGATTTGGTCAAGTTGTATTTGGGCTCGTTAGGTATTGCACAATTTCGGCAATTACTAACCACTTTATTTAAAACTAAATAACTATAAACCGAAAATAACAAAATCTTTTTACTGACTGAACCACTTTTACTACAAGCTGGTCCTATATATGTATCTACTTTTGTAGGCGGGGCACAATAGTATAAACAGTTTGGAGAAATGTCAATGAGAACAGAGACTGAGATAAAGGAAAACATATGGAAGAATAGGATAGATTACACAAATGGGGTTGACACGCAAAAATAAGGGGTTAGTAAAACTGCCAATCGGGACACTTCCACGCCTCAAAAAGGTTAAGAAAGACGAAGAGAAAACAAGCAAGAGAAGAGAAGTGGGTAATAAGGATGATTGACCTCTCTGCCCAGGGTAGCCCTGCATATGCTAACGCCTATCAGTCAGAGGTTATCACCACTGGAGTTACCCCAAAAATAAGACAGAAGGAGGCGAGGGAATTCTCGATGGCTTAGATAAAGTAAATGCAAGAGAAACTAAGAACGTAAAAGAACTCAACGAGGGGAAAAATAAGTATGGGGTGGTGTATCCTGTCCTTGAATCTGCCTTTTAATTCATCCAGCGAAATGTGGGCAACCTCACTTCTGATTATGAGTATTTCCGCCATATTCATTTCATCTGCTGTAATTGAGTTTGAATTGTTGCAATATATGGCATTTTTGAAATTCAGCGTGACCCCTTTTCTTTGGAGTTTCCGAGTGCATGTACTAATGAATAGTAATACATAAGCTCCAATTCTTACTAGTTTGCCGAATCTTCCTACTTTCTCCGTAGGGAATATTGTCGTCGCTTTCATTTTAATTGTATGGGTCAGCTGTTTATGTACCACTTGACTTAAGTTAAGTGGACAAGATTCAACTTCTATCATTTCCTGTGAAACGGTGTCTAGGCTTGTTATCGGCCAACTTTTACTATCCAAACTGCACCATGCCGGACCGTTAACCCATAGAGAGCTCGAAAGTTCACATCCTTTACACCCTCGAGTGCCTATGTCCGAAGGGTTAAGTTCCGACGGTATATAATGGAAAGTAACACTTTTAGTTAGTTCTAATAATTCCTCGCGAATTTTCATAATCCGTTTGACCTGATTTCGCACAAATACTGGGAGTGATCGAGATGATATCAACCATGACAGGGAAACCTTGCTGTCGCCCACAATGTGTATTTGAATTATCTCCTTCTTTAATGAGGCGATAACGGAATGTGCCAATCGTATCCATAGGAGAAGAGCAATGAGCTCTAGTCGAGGAATGGTGACGTTTATTTTTATGGGTGTTAGTTTTACCCTTCCGCTTACTAGCTTCGAGGTTTCTGATAATCCATGTGATAAATATGCACAACAAGCGTATGCTTTAACCGAGGCATCCACAAAGACCCATAGGGTTGTGGGAGTGATTGGTTTGAGTTGTCCAATTTTTCTTGGGATTGTTATTATTGTACCGTGTATATTTTCGCTAATGATGTTCCATTCTTTTACAAGTTCCTCATTTAGTGGCTCGTCCCATTTTAGGGGTTTGCAAAAGAGTTCTCGTAAGAAAAGTTTATGATTAACAAGCAGAGGGGCGACTGTCCCTATGGGATCATATACGCCATGTATTTGGCTAATAACAGAACGTTTAGTTCATGCAGTTTGCCTTGGAAATTGCACTTCTACCTTAAACATGTCCGTTTCATTGTTATATTAGGTCTACCGGAAAGTTCTGTCCGTTTTTGGAATAAAACAAAATACAAATTTTTCTTACCATCAATAAACTTTATTAAATGATATAATTGCCATTATTATTAATGACTTCTTGCCAGCGTGAGGGCAATTTGTATATCCCATCTTTGAAAAATGTTTTATCCTTTGATGCGAAAAATTGAACCAGTGCTTGTTTTATATCTTCTTCATTTTTGAATCTTTTGCCATTCAAAAAATTTTGTAAGGACAAAAACAAGTGATAGTCGGAGGGTGCTAAGTCCGGGGAATATGGTGGATGCGACAGAATTTCCCAGCCTAGTTCTGCAATTTTTTGACGAGTCCCCGAAGCAGCATGTGGCCTGGCATTATCATGATGCAGTATGATGTCCTCCCTATTGAACATCGCCGGCCTCTTTTCTTGAACTGCTATCTTTAAATTCTCCAGTTGCTGACAGTATATCTCCGAATTGAGCTTTTCGTTAGGTTTCAAAAGCTCATAATGTATTGGTCCTCGAATGTCCCACCATATAGACAACAATCTCTTATTTAGAGTCAAATTTGGTTTGGAGGTGGAAGGGCTAGGTTGTCCGGGTTCACAATATGCCTTTTGCCTTACGATGCTTTCGTAGGTAATCCACTTTTCATCCCCAGTTATCATCCTGTTCAAGAAGGGCTCGATTTTGTTCCGAGCAAGCAGAGATGTGCATATGACGACTCGATCATCCAAATTCTTCTGACTTAATTCATGTGGCACCCATCTTGAATATTTCCACACCAATCCTATCTTCCGAATATGGTCCGAAATGGTTTGCTGAGCTGAATTAAGCCTTTCTGCGATCTCCGATGTTGTCAGAAAAGGATCTTGCTCCAACATCGTCTTAATAACATCGTCATCGATCAAAGATGGTCGCCCAGAACGTAGCTTATCATAAAGGTCAAAATCACCTGTTTCAAATCTTTCGAACCATCTTCTGCATGTTCTATCAGAAACTGAACCTTCACCAAACACTTTCAATAAATTTCTACATGCTTCTGTAGCATTTCTTCCTTGTTGAAATTCGTATAAAATACAATGGCGTAAATGAACTTTAGCAGTAGCCATGGGCACACAATCACTTCACACTTAAGACTAACGTGAATTAACTTTGTTTTGGTTAATTTGCTACGCCAGTATGCATACATTAAGCGATAAAAATAGAGAGCCGAACATGCGCCAAATAAACATGTGTTTACATGTCGAAACTTGTTGTCATTGAACCGGACAGAACTTTCCGGTAGACCTAATAGTTTATTCCCAATACCTTCAATTCTCCTCCTTTTGCTTTATCATGTTCGGGCACTTTGTCATTGAACTCTTTGTCATCAGATATGAAATCTTTCAGATTCATTCGTATCTCTTAGAAGTATCGTTTTGATTCGGCGTACTTTTGGAAGGCCGTTTCTGGCTCATCAGCTTCTAATATAACATTATCAACGTACAGTTTGCCCAATATCTATCATTCTTTTACTGATAGTCATATTAAGAATACTGGGGCTAGCGTTGATTCCGAATGGTACCCGAGTGAATCTGAAGACTTGCACATTTGACCGATATAAGGGTTTTTCTATGTTTTTTACCCATAGGAAACGTGTTAAATCTTTATGTTCCTCTGGGAGTTGAATTTGGACAAAGGCTGCCTGTATATCAGCTGCTATCATTATTTTTTCCCATCTTGCTGCAATTAATATTTCATGAATTTTATTTATAAAGCTTAAGCCTTCATATATGCAGTCATTGAGCGATGGGGATGATCTGCTTCTTTGTGAGGCATCGAATACAATCCTTAAAGGGGTACGTTTCTCTGGCTTCCAAACTTCCCTATGTGGTAAATAGAATGTACCAGCTCTTTGAGGGATACTTTCATCAACTAACTCTATTATTCCCTCATCGACATATGCCTCTAATATCTTGTGATACCAGTAAACTTGTTCGAGTTTGTCTTTAAGGCTGTCTATAAGGCTTACAAGTCTTATATATGCTATATTAAAGTTGTCTTTGAGATTCGCGATAGACTCTTTGAGCGGAAAAGGAGCAACTACCGCTTCCTCTGTGTATTTTATTTCCTTGGAATATTTTTCCATATATTCAAAAGTCTCATCTTCTTGGTTTGTTGGATCGTCCGAAATTCCTAAGCCTTCCAGACTGTATATTCTATTCAGTTCTTTACGGATGACTGAGTCTTCTTCTTTTATGACGGTCAGGCTGTGTATGTGTTCGACTTTTCCATTGTCAGCTTGTGGCATTTCACCACACCCATGAATGGCGTGGCCGAAGATGGTGGGTTGAAGTACCAGTCCTGATGGCATTATTGTACTTGCATTGGTTACTTTAATAAACTCCACCCATAGATCCACTCCTATTAAAATAACAGGTTGGATCATTTCTCCTAATGTTCTAGGATTGCTCAGTGCGATATTTAGTAGATGAATTTGTCAACCGGTGAAAACACAGTAGTCGTGTGTACCATTTGGTTAAAGACTGCCCAAAAGTCATCGAATTTGTCCCGGTCGCCATTATATGTTGGAATTTTCAATTGAGGGAATTTTGCTCTGTTTTGTTCGATATTATTTATTGTCATAGCTGTGACAAGCTGAATGAGATCAGCGGTGCTCCAAATACCTTTCTCTTTATGATTATGCTAGTCATTCTTGAGTTGCGTCTTATCAGTGGGTTATGGTGTACTTCGTCTAACAGTGGTTTGACTTCACTCACTATTTCTTCGTCGTCTGACGTGAGATATTTCCTATTTTTCTCAACATGATCAACTTGTACCGTTGATGATGTCGCCTTCGATTGTTTATTATACTTCGCTGGCATCTGTTGCTCACATGTTTTGCTTTTAATCTCTTTTAGTTGTTTATCTGTTTTGTCACATAACAGTTCTAAAGCGCATTTTAGGTGTGCAACCTCTGATATTAACT
Source organism: Heterorhabditis bacteriophora (assembly GCA_964036235.1). Classification (NCBI taxonomy): domain Eukaryota; kingdom Metazoa; phylum Nematoda; class Chromadorea; order Rhabditida; family Heterorhabditidae; genus Heterorhabditis; species Heterorhabditis bacteriophora. The sequence goes on from OZ038431.1 coordinate 3,373,508, forward strand.
TCGGATATGGACATTCTTTCAATATTTCATTTACTTGATCATCAATCTCTGCATGTTTGTTAGGGCTGATTTTCATTGGTTCAGCCACACCTTTTTTAAAAGATTCACTTCCTGACGTCAGTGTTTTAGTCAAAGTTATCATAGTGCGTAGTTATTTTTTATACTCTACTTCTCTTTCCTCTAGGTAATTTACCGTTATGTCTTCATTTGCAAGGCTGTTACTTTTCACACAGCTGCGTACATCATTTAAGAATGTTTTTAGTTCATTGTAAGCTTCCTGCAGCTCTATCTTTTCCACTCTCATGTTTGAGTCGCGGATATTTACTTAAATTCTTAAGGTATGTCTCCCTTCCAGCTGTCCCCGTTACGTAAGGATATGCGGACTGCTCTCAGTAACCGCAAGGTAATCTAACGCAGGTATTGCTTATACTTCCACGTGATTGCGCTAGTTTCTCGCAATCTTGATATTTTGAGTGGGACAGGAGATACGTTGTAGGCACGTCGACTGTCCGACTCGTGTTTGCCACGCGGACTTGTGGGTTGTAGTGGTCGATGCACCAAAACTTGTCCCGATTGGGTCAAGTTGTACCAGCTAGGTGATCTTTTGGAATTGCGCTGTTTGAAATTGCCAACCACTTTATTTAACCACTGATATAACAGTACAATTAAGTAAATAATACAGTACAAGCCTCTTTTTACTAAAAGCTGGTCCTATATATATATATGCCCGTTTATGTGCGGAGTGCATTATTTTAAACAGTTTGGAGATAGGTCACTGAGGATAAAGGCCGAGAAAAAGGGGTAACATGTGGGAAAATAAGAGCGTTTACATAAGCGGAGTTGATACTCAAAGACAAAGAGCTAACTAACTGCCAATCGGGACACAGTATGCCTAAATGAATTTTTCAGTTTATTAATAGAAGTAGTAGTTGTACTGATTATTAGTTAATTGTTATTTACATTGATTGTTTTTGTTTTTGTTATAAACGCATATTTTAATAAGGTGGCCTATCATTTTGAAACGATGAAAAGTGAGTGGTTTTGGGGAAATATAGCATACAAGTGGTAATTGTTTGTGAAAAACGATAAAATTTAAACTAGAGATTTCCAAGGCTATTACACCTTCGCTCAGAAAAATGAGATCAATCTGACCACAGAGAACAGAACAAAAAAACAAAATGTGCTATCATTTTGAAACGCACTGTATATTGAAGGTGTCGTGGTCTATGACTCGACAACACCTTCGTTTAAGTTTTGTAATACACCAACGTAGAAGGGGTCAACCCCGCCCCTCATGGGAGGTCGGGGCAGACTTCGGTAGGATTGAGAGGGAAATACTGTCGGGTGTTTTACCGCTTTGCTTACATTATTTCTCTTAATTTGTTCACTTGTACTTTTGTCACTCAACATAAATAAACTCGTTATTAAAACTCTCGCTCTCTCTCTCACTCTCTCTCTCTCTCTCTCTCTCTATCCCTCATACAGTCTTACAATATACCATTGAACCACCGCTGAAATTAACCCTTCTCTTAAAAGAGAGGTTATTCTCACCAGACACCACAATTACTATAACTCACGATATGTCTTATTACTAGCGGTTGAATAGGCTTATTCTATAGCTCTGAATAGTCCTGCGCAAAGTATTCGGACCTGCATCGTACCCTACTGCCAAGTTTGCCATCATCGCTCTTTTTGACAGGTTTAAAATCGTGTATAATAAGTGGATCGATGCAAAATAATGAATTGCTAATAATTTGTGAATCGTAAAGTAAGTTTATTACCATAGTCCGGCTTAGAACTAGATGTCATAATGTTTTGCAGGATATGGCCTGTGGTCTCATTGTTTCTCTTCCTTCTGAATTTATTACACTCAGTAATAACGTCTCCACAAATAAGTGCTCTTGCCACACTTTTATGTTGACATTAGTGAATCCGCCAAGGATTTTCTGGGTCGTTGATATAACGCACCGTTGAGAACACGAGAAGTCATTACAATAACTTTGTAGAGCATAGTCATACAATAAGAAGTTCTTTGGAAGCGTTTTTACCTTACATATTATTGTATATAGTATTTTATTTTAGCATCTTCAGTTCCCTCAATACTCTCCCATTTAAACTTATAGTAATCTTACACTCACCTACCGACGTTTGTGAGCTTTACCTCATCGCTTACTATAGATCTCTATAAGAGACGCAGACAATAAGCGGAAATCCAGTCCAATAGCGCGTTGGCCAATGAGAGGCGTGCCAATTTTAACGCGTCGCGGCTCTATTTTACGAGTTGTCACGCGATCATCTGCGATATTGGGGGTAAATTATATTAGAGCTGTTAAATTTAAATATAAAAAACTTTTTCTTTAGGTGTACAGCTATGAGAATAATGTAGTCATATATATATTTTTCAAAATTTAGGTATTTTAATCTAACCTGTTCGGATCTTTCTTTAGTTGTTCTTTGATGCATTTAGTTTAATCTGTATTTTGCTATATTTGTGGGAGTGAAGCCTTAAGTATCATTCTGTTCATTCAGTGTTTCAAGTTTTTTAAATGTCAAGGTGTTTTAATTAAATTTAGTGTTCAAGTTAGCCCATGAGCGATGCAGTTATATTGAATGATTCCATTATTCGTGATTATCTGTTTTCGAAGCTTTAATCAGTCTAAACTCTTTTGAACAAAATACCAAAGAAGAAAAAGAGTGCAAGTTACAGGTAAGGACCTTAAGTTTACAACGGATTACTAATGTATTATGGAGTGTACTACCCTTAGAACAGCTTTGTGCAGGTTGATAAATTCATTCGTGGTGCAGTATCTTCAATAGATCGACAAGTTATTCACAATTTGAAATCAGTTTGGAGCATTTGGAATATCTAAGGTATTCTCTTCACAAACTTGATTATTATTTTTATCAACCCCATTAACTAAATAATACAACTCATTGTTTGGTTCATTTACGTTAATTTTATTACTAATTAGTAATTTGCCATTTAATTTTAATAAACCGATTTCATATTTCCCTTCCCAAAGCTCCCGTGAAAATGAGTACTCGAGATTGGTTTTATTAAAAGTTAAATGTTAAGTAAACTATGCCATTTAATTAGAAAAAAATTTTATATAGAAAAATAATTTCCCACTGAAATTGGCTCGTTTTTCAACCATTTATTTATACATATTCAAAGTAGCGCGTCTTTATGGCGTTATGTTTCAATTTGCTTCCAAAATATTTTTAGCTAACACACCTGTCACTAATGAATTTTCTCTTTTCCAATATCTAAATAGAATACCCCATATTTTTAGTGTTATTATAATATTAGCTATGCTGTTAAATCTTTTTCCTCTTAACAATTCTACTATTGTTTTTTTAGTTTATAGAGTGAAGAAATGCAGATTTCTTTGATTATTTATTTACGTGATCATGAAGGATCATCTCATAATAATGCGGTTGTCGAGCTCAGCAACGAGGTTTCTTTAAGTTGTAATTTACTTTTTCAAACACTTTTATTTCTAATAATTAATACGAATTTTTCAATTCAGGTCACGGTGAAACAATTGCTGAAAGATATTAATTCTTTATGGGGAGTAAACGAAAAATACCTACACCTATTCAGCAATGGACAGCAAATCCTCTATCTGGATTTCACTCTTCAACAAATTGGCATAAAACATAACGATGAGATTATTGTTGTAAGTGGTTATAATTATTTATTCTTTGTTTTACACCGTGTGGACACGATTTTCGATATTAAATTCTTAAAGTACGTTAGTTAGCATAATATTGTTGTATTTAATAATACATAAATTAGAACTTCATTGGTTTTATTTAAATATTATGTTTGAAATTATAGAAACATTCTCTTCTTGGTAATTGGGCGCAGTTCAAAGTAAACTTCGGGTTAGCTCAAAGTGCACAGAAATCAAGGAGGGAACATAAAGTCAAGGATTATGTCGACAGTGCAATTGGTCACTCTGGAAAACTAAGGGAATCTACTTTCTTCATTGCGTATCCATCTTTCGAAAACATATACACCGATTTCAACGAAGAATTCGCCCATTACGTAGACGCTGACACCAAATACATGGAGGACGCAGCACATGTCTACTTTTTAAACCTCCTGAACGAAGATCCTGGATGTCCTGTCGTCAAGACAGAGTGCAATCGGAAACCGAGGGAAAATAGTGGTGCTCAAGTAAGTTTAGTAAAATAGTAACAGTAATAAATAAATGTTCCTTTAGCTTTAGATGCTTTTTATCTTTATTGTTATAATTGTTATTTATTAATAAACCTTTTAGGGCGGTATAGTGTGCAGAGTAATGAAGAATGGCGTCGAGTTTGGAATATTTCATGTGAAAATACATCTGGGCATATCGACTCGCAGTTCAAACCATCAACCTGCTGATCTCCGTGAATTATTTGTCTATCGGCTGTTGAAACTAATCAATGTTGGTCCGGAGGTGCACTTCTTACCGAATGTTCATCAATCTATGTTTGGACTCTACATTGCCACAAAAGATGGTAAATTTTAAAATAGTGTAGTTTTTCATTTTTTGAACATTTCGCTTTTAAATAGTCAAAATTACTTTTAACACGACAAATCGGTATAGTGCTTTACACTTTATATGCATTTTAGTTCCGGGCTTTCGCCGAGCTGTCGATACTACAATGGATGACGTACAAATGTCGCAGCTGGATTTACTCCGTCATCTCTTCTACCTAACGGACCTCCACTTGGCAAATTATGGTGTTGATGGCGACGGAAAACTTAGCGTTGTGGATTTCCAGGTATTCTCGCATCTATTTTTAATGACTTTTCTTTTATCTTTATTATAGTAAGAAAAATTTTGAAATTTGATTAATTTTCAAAGAGATTTTTCTCTAGACTTCGACTTAAAATTGCTAAATACTCAAATTCTTTATTCAGATTTCTCACCACACGAGAAGTGCCAAAGTGGAAGAGTATTTAAAGAAGAATAAAGCCTTACGCATAAAAATAGGGAAGGAATGTTTTGAACAATGGGAGTTTCCAAAGAAGGTGGACGACGCCGATGATGCAATTATTTCTCAGAAGAAATTTTTCCGAGATAGATGTATTAATTTGAAGACGAGCGAAGCCTATGAAGAGTACCTGACACAAGTTAAAAACAACATCGCCGCTTTCGCTACCAGTTTTGATTAAACTGTAGTACTTCTCTATTTCAGTCTTCAGCTATGGTATTTTGTATATGATAAGGTTTGTATATAGTCTTTTAGCTGTTTTTATATACTCAAGTTAATTATGTGCTTTTAAAATTATTCCATTTTCTTTACTATTTCAGTCCAAGTTCAGATTGTGAGGTACATCTCGGATGCGCTCTGCGTCTCTGACCTAAGCTACCCTATAAAAGAGGTACAAGGCGGGGACACAGGGCAGTGCGGGTGCCCTGAGCCTCTTACCCTTTGGCCCTACCCTTTTCTTGTTGTTAATATAATAAACCTTAGTAATAAACTCTCTATCTTATAACCCTGTGTACACATAGTCTCATATTAACATAAAGGAAGGATCAGCCTGATCACCTGATCCTCAACCTTTACAAGATGGACCAACAGGTGTTCAGAGAACTACTTGGAGTCAATTTATTAATACATGCTTATAAGGAAAAATTTTTTCCGAGTTTGTTTTTTTACTTTTCAGATTAATAAAATTATTGTATTTCCTGAGAAGGACTGGCCTTTTATTTATATGAATATTTACTCAAAGAGTATCAGTGGAGAGCCAGTCAGTAATTTTTGTATGTTTTAATTTATATTTGAAATCTGAAATATATCTATGTATATAATTATTAATAAATACCTACTCGTGTGTTTTTTTTTAAGTTCATTTACTTTTGTTTATCAGCGAGGTAATGATTGAGACAGATTTTCTACAGTTAAGATTATCTTCTTAATATATTTGGATTAAATAAGCTGTATAAAAAAATATGCTGTTTGCAATGTGAAACTACCATATATTATGTAATGAATCGTATACAGTAGTACACTTACATTTTTAGATACCACAATGTATTTTAGATAATGTTATTAAAGTAGTTATTTTAAGGTGGTGGTTCTAATGAGGAAGAACAGATGCTTAATCAGTTACTCGTAGAGATGGATGGTATGGGTAGTGAGCGAGGGATAATGGTTCTGGGTAGTACAAATAGACCTGATATTCTTGATAAGGTAAATATTGTTTCATTCAATATAAGACACTATTTTGAGTTATTTTAAATCAATTTTATATACGTTTATAGGCTTTGTTACTATCAGGACGTTTCGATCGCCATATTATCATTGATTCACCAACTGTAATGGAGAGGAAAGAGATGTTTGAATTATATCTAAAACGAATAAAACTTGATCATCCTTATAGCAAATGTTCATTTCGACTTGCTCAAGAGCTTCTTAAGCGTGAAGTGCTGAACTATGATGAAGTGGAAAACCTAATTGGATCGCCTCCTTTTGGAGAAAAGAACGTAATAGTGATTGTAGATAGTGTTCTACCTAAAGAAGAGTAGACATAGTAGACAAATATTATGCAGAGTATTTTTATTCCTTCTCTTTACATATACTATTCGCTAGAATATTATTATTATCATCTATATCAACATTCATATTGGTATTATGGAATAACAGTTCGTATCTTAGATCCAAATTATTGATCTTCCCATCTAATTTTACCAAAGCTATTTCATAATTTTTATCTAAAATGTTCTTTAGTAATGAGTATTACTCAAAAGTTTCATCACTATAAGTTAAATGTAGGTTTAAGTAAACCATTTTATTATTAAACAATTTTAGAAAAATTAGCTTTGATGGTTCATACATAAATTACTTAGCCCACCCCTTTTTACCTCTTCTAGCAATTTCACCGTTAAAATTACACAACACTAGAATATGATAGGTTTATTATTTTTTTCAAAACAGTACACCAACAACAATTCAACACAAGAGATTATAAATTATAAATTTCAATGACCTTTTCTCGAACTAAATTGATATGCTCTTTTAGAGTTTCTGTTCCCCTGTCGAAAAGTAACTCCGCTCGATTGAAGAGTTTCTTTTGATCTTCCAGCTTTGCAAGGGCTTCATCCAATTTAGAGTTGATTTCCCACCGAACAATGCACTATGTTGCAATTCTGAGCTGTTCTTCGAATGTCATTCCCTAAAATAGAATTCATTTTCCTCGAATGTCATTCCCTAAAATAGAATTCATTTCCCTCTCAATCAATACAAAAATATATACTTGAACTAAGTCGAGAAATCGTCCCAAATTCATCTTCAGATTAGAAACTAGATTCATTGGAGTTTTGGGGCGATTGATTTCTTTGAAACTGACCGAACTATCGATAACGCCTATTTGAAAATCCACTATATACAGGGAAGCCGTGTTTTCGTCGAAGCCAACATTCTCGGCATTCAGATCATCAAGACCGAGTATTTGCGATAAAAGCAATAATTTAATGAGGCCTTTTCCAAATTCCTCAAAACGACTGAAGTATTTGCGTTCGAAACCAGTCCTAAATATGCATAATTTGGCAGGGGTGTAACATATATAATAATGATAAATGGAAAATACAAACTGGTTATAAATGGGTAGAAATTTAAAGAAACTTGCCAATCCTTTTCCAACATTGCAATAGTCTTGAATACGGATATTTCCTCTCCACATATATATATACTATTCTATCAGATGCAACCGGATTTCGGATGAACTTAACATTAGCTCCTATGCCGGTAACTTCCAAAAATTTGTAAATAAATAGTTCGATCATATAAAAAGGTTCACGCCGAGTAACTAAAGTTTTCATTCGTAAATCATAAATAAAAATATTAGGCACTTATATTAATCGTGTGAAAGAACTTACTAGAAATATTGGATGTGTGGTGGTCTGTCTTGACATAGAAAACGCGCCGAATTCCATCGAAACTGACAATACACATCGCTCCAGAACGAGTGCCTAAACATTTTTTTAAGCAAAGCCAACAACTAAATTTACGCATACCTGACGGTTTGTTCTCGAAATCGACATCGATGAATTTATCACTGAACTTGCGAATAAAGAAGGTTTTAGCAGCCTCTTTGATGAATGTCGGAATATTGTCAAGAAATGTGGTATACTCCGCCTTGAGGTGTATCCATTCAAGCGCAAAAGTCCGATAAACAAGAAACAAATCGGCATCGTCCATCATTTTTGATATTTTGTGGGCTTTTCTTGCTTCTTCTTACTTAGCAATATTCCCCTTTACATTGCGAAAATTCTGAACAGTCAACACGTATATAGGCCAATGAGGAGCCAAGGAGTGCCTCTAAAATAAGTCAAATTAGTAATACTGATGTATTCGCATAAAATTAAAATTACGATTTTGATAAAAACTGTATTATATTTTTCTTTGTTATAAATTCATTCAAACTAGGTAAATAAATCGAGCAAATCCTATATTTTAAAAAGTGCTCAAAAAGTATAAAATAAATAAAAAGCTTACCAATACGAGTGTGACGTTGTGATTAACGCCAGCTTCCTCCACCGTTCCAACTAGCAAGTCGATATGCCGATCATTGATGAGTATTTGTTGAAACACTGACTCAATTTAGAAAACGGCACGTACTTTGTTTTTTAACTGTTTGATGGTCGCCTAAAATAAAGCTTTTAAATGTCCATCATACAATGATATAAAGAGCAAACCTTATTTTGAAGTTCAATTTTCAGTTTCATGCGACTTTCCATTGTGGTCTTGGAGATCAATAATGACATACATCGCTCACAAAAGCTAAAATTTAATTGATAAATTAAAATAAATTGCAAAAAGCTACTATTAATTAAGTAAAACAAAAAATAAACGATTGTACAAATAAAGTTGCAAATAAAATCCACAATACAATTTAAAAAATTTCCGTACTAATATTTAAAAAATGTATTCACTGTTTGTTTAAATGAAATTTCCCACTAAATATGAAGAAAGTCTTTGATTTTTTCATTGTTGTGAAAAAATAGAATAGCTAAAACAGTTTCCAAAAATTGAGGCATAATGCCAGAAACACAAATAACGCGCCATTTTAAATTCAGTGGGGTCGCGTAGCGAGGAGCATAAATTGCCAAGATAGCAATCGAGAGCAATCGAGTGCTATTTTTTACTCTCTCGCCCATAACTTCTTTTAAATGGAAATTTTTAAAATCTAATTAGAGAGCTGGATTCAGCACTGAATTTTCGATCTGCTACATACCAAACTTTCCTATTTCTGGAACAAAAAGTTTTTTGTCCAAATAGGTTTTCTCTCATTTTTGTTGAGGAAGAAATGCATTTATGTATAATAAAGGCTTATGACAATTACTTTTATCGTAGCAAACAGATTTGGCAACTGAGAGAACAGCTAAAAGTGGCATTTTTCCTGGGGATATTTGTCTTACTTCACTTCAAACTTGCTTGTACAACATGTTTCACGATTATCTATTTTAAATTTCTCATCCAATTAGTTACTTTATTCCTTTCTAACTTTGATTTGTATGTAAACGTTGTTGTTATGACCGAGTGGAAGTAGATGATGATGCCAACGCTATCATCGCTGATTTGATGCCGTGTGGATTTTTATGCCTCACCTTTGCGAGGACCACGGATTCCTCTTCGTATAGCTTTTCATTTTCATTTTCCACATTATGGTTTCATATTGATTATTCAATTTCTTCTTGAGCCGAATGCCTGTATTAATATCAAAGAGTGAATTCCAGTTACAAATGTGTGTTTCAATCAGTCGCAGTTTTCATTTAGTACCACTTTTCAGTTTTTGTTGTTTTCGCCACTTATGTGTCTCTAAACATCAGAGAAGTCAGAGAACTTTATAAAATTCATACTTTTGCTCAATTTTACCACACAATCTTGAAATATTACGCCTTTCAAGCCGACCCCCAATTTTAAAAGCATAGTTTCAATCTCCGACCCCTCATTTAGTCAAACCCCCAAAATAACGATCGATATCGTATCTCAAGCCAAGCGGAGGAAATCGCCCACTGGAAAATTGCCAAGAGAAGCATTAACAACTATTGGCTAAATAGGAAGAGGATGCTTAATATAGAGAATGATTCTCTAGAAAGACCTTCTCTTCCAAAACGCTGATATGTCGAGCCTGAGGATGAGGAGCTGGGTAATAAAAGTGAGGAATACGCCTTTGATTGAGCCATTGTAAAAATCTGAGTAAATTGTTTTCTTCCTTTCTCGTAAATTTGTGAGTGTTCTGTAGATATGTGTTGCCTCTGTATATTACTTATTTTGTCTATTTGTTTAATTATATAGTGTCATGCAAAGCATAGACCATAGTACATTCTTTAAATAGTGTTTACAACTAGGCTCTGAAAACTGTTGTTTAACTTCCTCTGTGTAGCTTAATCACTAACGGCCAGCTGGTAGACCTGCCTAATTAATGGATCTAGGATCGTATATAAGAAGTGTAAAAAATAGAGACAGAGCTCTGTGTTTTTAACCCGACCTGGTTACCTTCCGACACTTTAGCCTATCTTAATCCATATCAGTTGCTTAATTATTTATTTTTCACTATCTGTTTCAATAAACTTCCCTAAAGCATTTGTTCCGGAACAATTGCAATCATCCTTATTCTTTCACATTCTATATCCTATATCCTTCTACAAGGACAACCCTTCCTTCCCTAACTCATTCGACTAAGTTCTCCTGATCTGAAGTATTAGGAAAATCACTATTCTGTCTATTTCTACCCAAATAAGACAACTGGTGCATCGGCCTTATTACCTACTTCGTTCCGCGTGGCAACTATATTCAAAGCTGAGACAACCTCAGGAAACAGTACAATTCAGTTGAGTCATTTCTGTTGATACATTTGCAACAATGATAATAGAAGAGAATGAGTTACGTGTGGCTTATAAAAATTTGTATTCGCTTGTATCTGATGTTCGTATCTGCGTTGGCAAACCTATTGAGTACCCAGCAGAAGAGGTCAGTTTAATAGCATATTTGAAAGAAAAGCTACTGGAATACGACAAGTACTGGGAAACAATGGAATACCTATTGAATAGAATGAAGGAAACTAATAAAGCTTTCAAGCAAGGCATAATGATATAGAAGAAGCTGCTGCCGAGTGAGCATAAAGTAATAGAAGAAAGAGCACAGGTAATATTAAATGAATGCCCGTACCTGGATTTAATAGGTGAAGTAGGACATTTATATTCAGCTCTAAAACTGCTCCGTAACGAGGTGAGTAGTAAACTTGAGACACGTAAAATGACCTCAAGTGAGCAAAATATAGAACCAATTATGGATAAGATACAAATAAAGGAAGAAACCTCAAGACCTAAGCAAGTTGACGCTGGAAGTGCGCCTGATTATTTGACCTCCGACGAAGAAAGAGATAGCTCGATAAGGAGAAGAATTGCTCGAAAACCCAAGGAGCGAACAATAAAATTTCACAGAAACGTGAATAAACCACTTAAGAATCAAACTCCACGTGATACAAAAGAATCTGGCAATACAGATCCAGTAATCAAAGGTGCATGGAGTATTGAGGATTTAATCAAGTTGGTGACGACCCTCGCCAAAAATAATAATGAAGGAAATCGAGCAAGGTTTCCCGAGATCAAAATTCCCATATACAATGGGGACAAAGATAAGTATGAAGAATTTTGGGCAGTGTTCCACCAGATGGTACATTCAAATATTTCATTTTCACCGATAGAGAAATTCCTATACCTCACAAATAGCTTAACTGATAAAGCAGCTGAGGCAATTAGAGGAATAACGATAATTGATGACAATTATCAGCAGGCAATCGACGTTATAAAAGAAAAATTTGGCAATCGACAAGATAATGAAACTAGTATCGCCAAGCAGTTAAAAAACTTAGAACTTGCCAGCAAATCCATTCGGAATTGCCGTCAAGTGTTCAATAAAATTCAATCCCTAATACAGCAGTTGAAAGCTGTTGGTCCGGACATATCAAAGGATAGCGATCCACTATGGAAAGAAATCATATACGACAAATTTCCTAATCACATACGCGAAAAAGTATATATGGCTATGAAAAGAGACAAGGAAACTAAATGGACAATTAATAAGATTATATCGTATATTGATGATCTAACAGCTGCAAGAGAGACGTATGAAGGAGGTGAAGATGTACACTCTGAGTCTGAGTCAAACAAAAAGCCATATCAGAATGATATAAAAAGAATGGCTTATAAATCCAATCCGATAACATGTAGGTTTTGTCAACAAGGGCACAAAGATGCTGAATGCAAAACTCATCGCACTCCAAAGGAAAGAAGGAATAGTTTAAGGAACAGAAGAATATGTTGGAAATGCTTTTCGACATATCACACAAGTTGGAAATGTACAAGACCAAACTGTTCTCAGTGCGGGAAAGAGCATCATCGTTTATTGTGCTTGGGAAACAGTCCGGAACCTCCGAACACAACCCATAATCGGCAGACATCATCAAGCTCAATGCAATCGGAACGTCGGCAACAGAAATGTGTATCATTTGACCAATAAAATAATACGGTGTTTCAATCGCCAAAGTACGACTCCAAGTCAAGATATGAACATGAAAAAGGGAACAATTCCTCGCGCAAACAGCAAGTTTTCATGACAGCGGAAGCAGAGATATTCAACCATAAAACTGATCAATATGAAAAGACAATCGTATTTTTCGATAATGGGTCACACTTAAGCTTCATCCAAAGGACATATTCAACTAGAATAGGTCTGAAGCCTAGAGACATCTCTAGTTGCACACTTTCGGGATTGAGTGAAAAAGTTGAAAAATTCTCGTCCGAAACAGTATTGGCAAGATTTAGAACGAAGAATGGATGCACAGTGATGGCAAAGTTACTAACTAAACAAGTACTAACTAGACCATTCCATACAGCTAAATTGTCAGAAAAGAACATTCAATTCTTGAAAGGAACGAATGTTATGCTGAGCAACCCAATGATATCTGGTGAAGTGGTAACACCAATGATTCTGATTGGTCTAGATCTGTGGGAGTCGTTTATGAAACTAGATGGTGTCCCACTTTAGGGTCAATACTTTCGATTTACTATCTATTGTAAAGCTCACCGTTTTAGTTAGGCTTTATTCAACAAAAAAAAAGCGGGCGGTCCCAGACAGAGGGGTCAGGGTACCGCCCACTTGGGTACAACTCAAAAACGTACACAAATATAGACCATATACGATTATAGTAGGAAGCAGACGAGTAAAGGGAATCGATTGGAATATGAACTAGGAAGTAAAATTGAAATGTCTTGCATAGCAGGACACTCCCTACAATAGAAAACAAACACAACTAAATAACATATGGGCAAGACTACCTACAATTAGAAGGTGGGAGCCGCAACGTTGCTTCCTTATTGTCTATCAGAAGTCGAAAGGTGCATCTTCAAATAGGTTGGTGTCGACTACCGTTGTTCTGACGAAATCGCTTGGTGTGGCGTGGCATAGGAACTTTTTCGAGTTTCGGGTGTAGGAATAAATGGTGGCCTTGGTTGCATTCATCACATTTGGCATCACAAGGTACAGAATGTTCGGGATCCGAATACGGTCTTAGGCATCTGGCACATAATTGTCTATCAGTCAATAGTTGATACTTTCTCTCGGTGTTCAAGTAACAGTGCACAGACAAATGGTTCGATTTTCTGCAGAAAACACAGTTTAGACCGTCGGCTCCTTTATTTGCCAGGATGTCTAACAATTGTTTAATTCCTAGGTTGATCTCTCTTTGCTGATTCAGTAGTTCCGTCATAATCGATGAGGTACTGAACTCAGCGAGAGACCTATTTAGTAATAGTGAAGCATCCGTACACTTCTCGAGAATATTCCTGCAAGTCGGAGACAAGGTGCTTACTGATTTCTTCGGAATAGGTCCCATAGAGGATTGCAATGAAGTTGTATCCTCGGAAGGAATAGACGGAACGGTCAGAGGGGTATTAAGAGACATATAACAAAGGGATATAGTCAGACTATTTACTCAAGTTTAATATAATATGGATCAATCGTCCGCCCACTATTTTTCGTCTGCTTCTAAAAGGATAAATTGAACTTGTAAACATATTGCAAAATTGGTATTGATATTAACGAGTTAACTAAAGAGGCCATTTCATAATGTTTAATGGCTCTATTCCAAGTTGGATATAATATCCTCTTCATGGAATTCCTTTTCTAAATTGACATCACCCTCATCCGAGGGGAACATTGGAATTGGTATTTTGGCACGTATTTCCATAGGATAAAGTTTATTTATTGGTCTATGGATGTACCTACCATTTGACGCCTTTACCTTTGCTGATCTGATATTTCCATCCAGACTTTTTACGAGTTTGACTATCATCCCATAGTGCCAAGTTCCTCTTGGCATGAGAGAATTTTCGATCAATACTATTTCGCCAACATCAGGTATCGAACGTATTCCGTGCCGAGTTTTTCTCAGACGAATGCCATGAATTTCACGAAGCTGACTCAAATAAACTGTATGCCATGCTTCCCAAAATCTATTCAGCATTTGATCTATACTTTGTAATGCTTGTTTTGTTTGCACTATCGTCTGTATAGGACGAATGACATAATTTGGATTTGTCTCTTCCTCTATCAAAATAAAAGATGGTAAACTAAATTTTAGTCGTTGAGATATAAAATCGATAGGCCTAATAGGGACAGCCGATATATCGTTGGGATCGACATGTGTTATTGGACGAGAGTTTCATATCGCCTCAATATTTATTATAATTGTGTTCATTTCTATAAATGATAGCTTCTTCCTACCTATCATTTTTATGTATGCTCTTTTAACGCTTTGTACTAAGCGTTCCCAAACTCCACCCATCCGGGGAGAACTTGGTGGGTTAAAAATCCACTTGATTTTCTCATTTTCTATGAAGCCTTTTACTGGTGTATTTTGGAAGTGATATTTGTCATTTATTTTTGATAAAATATATTCCGCGAGAATGAAATTGCTACCTTGATCACTTCGTATTGTAAAGGTTGAGGATCAGGTGATCAGGCTGATCCTTCCTTTATGTTAATATGAGACTATGTTTACACAGGGTTATAAGATAGAGAGTTTATTACTAAGGTTTATTATATTAACAACAAGAAAAGGGTAGGGCCAAAGGGTAAGAGGCTCAGGGCACCCGCACTGCCCTGTGTCCCCGCCTTGTACCTCTTTTATAGGGTAGCTTAGGTCAGAGACGCAGAGCGCATCCGAGATGTACCTCACATCTTACCGCTTTTGAAAGCCGAAGCTCCTGCTAGGCCTTAAGTTTTAATACATGGCGGTCATAGAAAAAAAATCATTCTTAGGAATGTTGTTAAAACTAAAGACGTTTAAATAGCGTTTCTAATAATTATACAAAACTAAAGTATATCAATAAAGTGCCACAGCATTATTTGGTTTTACTGCATTTGTTAGCTTACAAAAAAATTTAGATTATAGAATGGAGAAAATTATACATATGTATTTATATGGGTAAGATTTTATGACTGCTGTGAGGTTTTGAACTAACACAGGGCGGGGTGGGCCTGCCCCGCAAGGGAGTAAAGGTCTCCCTCAGGAAGCTAGCGTAGGCGAACCACCTGTGTTTCGCTCTCACTCACAGGGTCCCTACAGCTGCATGTGATGTAATGTTACGGGAAAGTTAAATAAATAGTAGTGCAATTATATAAGTTTGTTATACTGAAGTATGGAAAATTATAGTTTTATTGAAGTACTTAGGTAATTGGGATTAACATTACTTGATTACGATAGGTCAATCATCTAGATATTAGTTAATTTGGTGTAACCAACTATAATTTTCATCCGTTTGTGCCTACTAATTTTTAAAATTTATTTCCATGTCTCGTTGAGATGAGTATTAGTTTGTTGGTCCTTGACGATATCCTTAACAATGGTTCCTGAAATATGTTTTAAATATCGATCCTAACTGATGTGGAGAATCTATCTGAGTGGTCGCATTTCGGTCGTTGTCCTCTTCTTTGATCTATCGGCGACTAAGGAGTCCTTATTTTCTGGATTACTATTGACTGTTAGATGTTTGCTACATCCAATTTACCTGAGGTCATGTTTATGCGATTGGTCATAGTTAGCTAATTGTCAACATCCATCAGTGAGCTGTCTACGGCTAATATATTTGGTGACTTGGTTCACGCTCCATTTACTCTTGTTCTCTTCTTTTTTTTCGTTTTTAAAGGCAATTATACATCCAGTATTTATAGTTTGCATTATGAATTACCGTGACGTCTACATGTGCGGACATTTATCCTACTGTAATGAAGTAGGCGTATGTATGAATACCTCTGCTGGACTCAGATGTTTTTGCCCGGAGGGTTGGTCTGGTCCAGAGTGTGCCTTCTCTGGCAGTAGTAGTTTTCCTCTCTTCCGTACGTATCACTTATCTTAATATATTCGAACTCATTTTCTTTATTTTTATTAAAGTATTCTTGTTCCAGTTGCTATAGGGGTTCTGGTAATGTTCCTGATGGCAGTAACAGCTTATATTATTTATAAGTTGTATGAAGAAAGAAAATTGAGGAGTGTGATCATCGCTTCTTGTGTTGAAGATCCTTTGTAAATTAGTGATTATGTCGAGAAATTAAAGATTTTAAAAAAATGTTATAAGGTTCGTTAACTGTAAAGTTATATAATTAAATAAGTAGACATTAAATATTGTATGCACTTGTAGACCTCTTAGTGAGTAAGATCATAAAAATGCTTAAGTTGGTTGGCGTGCAATGTCTTCAGCTTTCCTTTATGCTTGGTTGGCATATTGCTGTTGGTGTCCAGCCGTGTTGAATTTATTTGGATCAGCGGATTGATTTCTTTGCCTATCGTAACTCTTTTATTAGCCAAATCCAGTGTCAGGCTTTGTCCCGTTAGGTTTATAGTCTTGATGAAATCCGACCCTAGTAGTATGGGTGCAGGGCAGGAATCGTCTGTCGATACTCTAAACTTATGTTCGTACTGATGAGTGCCTATTCGTACTGCTAGCTTTACACTGGCTAGAAACGTAAATACTGATCCGTTTGCTGTTCGTGCTTGGACTCGTTCCTTATCTATTAATTCTTCCACTCTGTCCCGCTTTGCACGGTCCTGCTTCCCTATATACTCGTTTGTCTCTGTTTTCCCCTAACCTGCTTGTAACATATGTGCATCTATATATATCACTATTTGTTTTTGTGTAAACTTGGAGCGGGTCAGCTCCGCCCCAAGTCTGCTTATGATAGTTGGTTGACACCGAATAAACCCTAGTGAGCGGTTGTGTAGAAAATAGCACTACAGCACACTAAACTAGCCTAAATCCCAAAGGGTAACGGCAAAACACGTACATTCACATATTAACCGTTTGTCCCAATCAGGACACACTCCTAAACTCCTTAGAGTCGTGGTTCCCAGGTTTGACACAGATGCTCCGCTATCTAGAAGTGCGTTGTGCCGTCTGTGATTGATAATTACTTCGATATATGGTAGATCATTAAGTCTTCCGTTTATACTACATATAATAGAGTATATTTCTGGCACGTAGTAAGTCGCTATACGACGTGGTTCTTCTGCTCTTAATTCTGGCATTTCAATCGTTGTATCCTCGAGGGTGACATTGTTTACCATTTCCTTCCTCAGCTGTCTTCTTATTTTTCGAATAAAATTTGGTGATGCCTTCCTTGTCATTGCTACCACTTCTTGAGTGACTTTTTTGGTCTTCCATATGCAGTAATATTTAGCGGAACAATATATTCCTATTATTAGCGCTATACTAACCAATGACATTGCCACCACTTTAATTATAAAGCTCTTGATGTTTCTCTTGATATCTTCTTTAAAAGTGCCTACTTTTCTTGACGCATGGGCGTATGCTGCAGTCAAAGATTTGTTAACGGAATTCCTCACTTCAGTCGTCCGTTGTATAATTTTCTTGCTCATTGGTGTATAGAGTCCCAGTATATCTTTCATTTTCCTTGCCCATGCCGACAGTTGGGAGATAGGAGACAAATGCTTTTCGTTCTCATAGAATAGTACTCGCTCCTCTGAGAGTGACTGCACTACCTGTGTTTTTGGCTCCTTATGGTTGTTTCTTATCGGTACGTGATATACTTCAGTTTCTCCCGCGTCTGTTTTCCATCTTCCATTCTCGTTAATCACTGTCCATGGTTTTTCGACACACGGTTCTTCTTCTGACGACTCCACGAGATCTCGTGATCCCGGTAAAAGGAACCAGATATTTTCTTGTACTTCAACTGGTACGAGCGTATAGCATGTATCGTTGACTTCCCGAGACCAATGAATTTTCGATGGAGTTACCTGTCGACATTAAGATATCAGTAAGGCTTCTCCGACAAATTTTGCCGAAATATCACTTCTGTCGAATAAGATTCTTGCTGCCATCGTCGTGTCTATGCGTAATAAGTTCCTGCCTATCAATATCTTATTATAATATGCGTTGAAAATGCTGTTGTATCTTTCAACTGCCTGTCTTTTCTTCTCCATTTTCAACGTTTCCAGTGATATTCTATTCATTTCTTCCCTGGTTGGTTGGTGTTCACTAACAGTATTAATATCCGTCGAGGTTAGGGTTGTTCCCTTCGGTATATCATGCACCATCACAGTTTGTTGTGCACTCGTAGAAGTGTCAACTGATTGTTGTGAAAAATGTCCTATAGGCGATTTATCCAAGAAGAATGGTCCGTTTCCCTCTGCTAATCTTGCTTTATCCGTACTAACTTGAAGAGGACCAAATTCTCTTTGCAGGTATGTGTCAAAGATATCCGATGTCCATAGGTCCAATCCTTGCGATATCTCTATCTCAGCGGTATTTAATGGTCTGGCTTCCATTATCTCCTTCTTTACTTGCTTTTGTAATTCACAGTATTCCCTATATCTTATCGTCCGTAATACTGATCTTCCTTCTTCCTCTTTGTCGTAGAAGTTAAAGCGATATTGAAGCATTTGGTTCGTAACGTTCCATCTGTTAATTTCCTCCAACACTCTCACATCGGTGATTGGTCTCGTTGCGAAACTTTGAGTGTCGTCCATTTCGGAAGATCCAAATAGACGCTTGCTTAGTGGTTCATCAATAAAATCAACAAGATAAACTCTTCGTTTTCCTCCCCAGGTATCTTCCGAGTCAATAAAGGACTTCTTTCTTCTTTTCACTATTGATCTATCTGTAGTAGTGGAATCTGTTTTCCTTGCCTCAACTACCAATCGTGGGAATGCAATCAGCATTCCATTTTTTGTAAAATATGCATTTGTCATGTGACATGGTCGTAGAGAGTTCTGTCTAGGACTATTACCATAGTCCATTTCGAATATCATCTCCAGCTCTTTAATTGCAATAAAGTCCGACGTTCTTATTGCACTATATTTTCCCTTCTCAGTGAATCTACACCAAGGCTCCGTTATTACTTTCTCCCAAACGATTACATAGTGTTCTTTCCTACAAACACTGCTAGTTAAGGTACATCCACTGGTGTCGCCTAGCTCTGTAGTGACTTTAATCCCATCCAAAGATGAGATTTCCCCATACTCGACGGTAAATGCATGTCGGGTCAGCTTCTGTATTCCCCACATAGATATTCCTTCGTCGCTATCCGTGGCCTTCGTTCTTCTAATGTGTGGTTTGAATTCTTCCAATTCTTGATCGTGTATCTTTCCTTTTTCTTGTGCACCGCGACACTCCTCTTCTGTTAGGGCAATTCGTGTGCGATTTATTATTGTCGATTGCGTTTGGATGCCCAAGAATCCTTGTATTTCCAGAGTCGTTACTTCCTTAAAACACTTGACGGCTTTCATTTTAAAAGTATTCTGTTGTTCGGCGTACACGACTACGTCCCTTTCCTCGACAGAGCCGTTCGTTGTCAGAATATGGTAGAGTGGAAGTTGGGGGGGATTATATAGATTGCCCCCTTCATAGAATCCACATATTTGGTATTGTGTCGATTCTGCATATCCCACGGTAATTAACATGCATAACGATAATATGGTACTGATGGTAGGCATAAATCGTATGGTGTAGTTCCTCGTTGGAAATGATTGAATATATGCCTCTTCTTGCTGGCTATTAAGCATCGTTACTTGCTGTTGTGACGGATCTAGATACTGTTGTTGTTGTTCTGGGTGTAGATACTGCTGATGTTGTTGTCCCAACTGATGCGAATGATTGTAATTCATTTGATTGTAGATACCTCTTCGATTATTGAAGAAAGGGACCCCTCTTTGGTTCCAAGGTCTTCCTCTATAGCCCCCAAAGTTCCCCATGAATCTCTCACGTGATCCCTGTTGTCGTCCGCGACTAGGGTAATAGTTTCCACTATAAGGCGGTTTTCCTCGCCTCGGTCTATAGTTGTTATCCCGATTATGGAAAGGTGTCTTTGCTTCGTTACGATTTCCTCGTATCGTAGAGTCGACTTTCATCCGCTTTATTTGATTTTGCACCTCTTCTAATTGATCTTCTAGGCGCATCATATTAACTGTATCCAACCGATCTAATTCTTCCGATTTTTCGTATTTTAATAGCTGTTCTTCATTTTGAGCCATTGTTATTAGTTCTTGAAACGATACTGGTATATGCTGTCATTGCACCGTTTTCTTAATATCCGGTCTCAGTCCATTCAGGAAAAAACTAACTTTATTTTCCTCCATTTGCGTGGTTGGGTATCCTTGGAAAGCTATCTCTACTTTAGATTTAATAGTTTTGGCGAATTTCCCTACTGATTCACTTCCCTGTCGTATCTGGAACAGTTCACGTCTGGCTTGTCTAATTGTCCAAGGGTTCTTCAACTTCATGGCTAGCTCCTGGACTAATTCATCCCACGATTTTTTCTGTGGCTCATGTATATTGTCATACACCAGCCTAGCTGCATCCGTGAGGTGCATGGCTAGCATATTTTGTGCTTTCCTCTTCGAAATCTGGAAGCGTTCCAGCACCTCGACGAATTTCCGTAACCACGAGACGAAAGGTTCTTCTCCCTCGCCGGAGTACTTCGGTACTCTTGATTCCAATATTTCCGCTACTTCCTTAGTGGTTAGTTCTTTTTCTCTACCACTGTCCTCACTATGGTCGTAGTCACTATCCTCATCCGAAATGGGACTCTTACGCTTCGAGCGCTTTGGTTTTTTAGAGTTAGGTAGTAGGATCCGTATTGCCGGGGTGGTGATGTCTCTTGTTAGTCCTGTTGTAGCTGTATCCATGTCCTCCATGTTATTCAGCTGTTTCTTGTTTTTTGACCTTACGTTATATTGATGCGTAATTATTGCCGGATGGTTCTTACTTTGTGGCTGAGTAAACTGATGAAATTGGCTCGTCTTTCCTTTCTTTTTTTTGGTATTACTTCGTTAGTCTTCCGTATATTTATTTATTTAGTTTTACTTCCTATTATATTCAAAGGTACTGTTTCGTTCTGCTTTTCTTTAATGGCTTAGTTGCCTTTATCGAATCGTTCTCTTCTTCCTATCACGCGATAACTCACTATTCCCGGGTACAAATACAGTAGTTTAGTATGAATATGCTCCTTGTGCGGTATTGTATACTGGGTTGCGGCTGCCAATGTCACGCTAATTACCTGTGATCTCCATTATTATTAAGGAATAAATAATATCAAAGATGGATTAATGGTGATATGTCGTATATCTTAGTAAATATATCGTTGTAATTTAAGTTACTCCAATTAAAAGATAGAAAGAATGATAGTAAGAATAGAGTGAATAGAATTGGTTAAAACATTAATGTACACACAAGATAAGTAATAGATAGGAAATTCGATGGCATAGATCCTGGCGTCTTTGGGATAGATACGCGATGTGAAATATAATACTATAAATGTGTTAAGATCAAGAGTATAGTGACCTATTTGTATTACGATGACTATGAAAGAGAGCCTACGCAGTTAACTGATACATTCAGTAAGTACTTTTCTAGCTTCATATAATAATATGTAATTATACGGCAGTTACTATTAATACATCCGTAGCTTTAAAAGAAAGAGAGACTTTTAAGAAGGCTGTGGATAGAAAAGAAAAGAACATAAAATAAGTAAGATTGTAAATTACAATTTATTTGTATAGGCTAAAAGAGAAAATGATTATGTCGGCATATATATAGGGATGCTGTTATATAAAACCGAAGTGTAAGATAGGATGATACTAGGAATATCTTAATGATGGATACTCGACGGTAAATGTTATATATCTTAAAGAGAGAGAAAGAAAACGACCGCGTGGTAGCGTCGTAGAAGATGCTAATTAATACCCTAGACGTTTGTCGCGCACCATCTGGTAGTGATATGGCTGACCTTACTAAAACCCAAAATAAAGCTGTCTGTCAACCTTTCACGATATCCCGACTTTACAACCACTTGAGCCATTTATAATTGCTTGCCTCCCTCTGTCTACCGTATACCCTGATTAATGATACCAACATTTTCAATACTTCGAGGCTTTTCTTTCTTCTTCTTCTTTTTATTATGTAAGGAGATGCATTTACGGACCATAATAATAATATGTATTTTGGTTATACTGCAGGCGTATAAGTGCTTACTTTTACGATACAGAACCTTTGTATTAGTACCCCAATTTATTTTATTTATTATTATCTATTAACTGCTTTTATGATTCCTGATGCTGTATACTCTGTTAATCTGATGAAATTAGATTAATGTGCACATCGAGAACAAGCATCATAGCTAATATGGTTTTGATAGTGTTCCTCCATATTCCTAGCAATTTTATATTTCAAATCTAAATCAATTTATTCGAATTTTATTTTATTTTATTTTATTTATTTATTTTGAGGAGCTCCTTTTGATTAAATAGTGAGATTATATACTGCGCATCTTAATTCTGGCCTTCTTTCTTATTATATTTCAGCCTCAGGTGGATTGTCTGTTCAAATTAAAATATTGAAATAAACTAACTGCGGCACCGCAATCCACCTTCGCCCGGGCTCATCTCGTCCTAATTATAATGATTTAACTTACTTGTATTATAAATCCACAAGGCAACGGTTCCGCAAAATATGTTGGACAAGGAATACTTTAGTCATTTAGGATGTATTTGTGAATAATAGAGTAAGTATTAAGGAATGCTTTAAAATAGAATATATAGACAAAATCCCGGGCCTCTTCCCATTATAGGTTAAAATTTGATTTAAAAGGTGAACGGTAACAAGAGTTAGTCCGGGACCTCCATGTAAAGGTTGAGGATCAGGTCATCAGGCTGATCCTTCATGTTAATATGAGACTATGTTTACACAGGGTTATAAGATAGAGAGTTTATTACTAAGGTTTATTATATTAACAACAAGAAAAGGGTAGGGCCAAAGGGTAAGAGGCTCAGGGCACCCGCACTGCCCTGTGTCCCCGCCTTGTACCTCTTTTATAGGGTAGCTTAGGTCAGAGACGCAGAGCGCATCCGAGATGTACCTCACAATCTGAACTTGGACTGAAATAGTAAAGAAAATGGAATAATTTTAAAAGCACATAATTAACTTGAGTATATAAAAACAGCTAAAATACTATATACAAACCTTATCATATACAAAATACCATAGCTGAAGACTGAAATAGAGAAGTACTACAGTTTAATCAAAACTGGTAGCGAAAGCGGCGATGTTGTTTTTAACTTGTGTCAGGTACTCTTCATAGGCTTCGCTCGTCTTCAAATTAATACATCTATCTCGGAAAAATTTCTTCTGAGAAATAATTGCATCATCGGCGTCGTCCACCTTCTTTGGAAACTCCCATTGTTCAAAACATTCCTTCCCTATTTTTATGCGTAAGGCTTTATTCTTCTTTAAATACTCTTCCACTTTGGCACTTCTCGTGTGGTGAGAAATCTGAATAAAGAATTTGAGTATTTAGCAATTTTAAGTCGAAGTCTAGAGAAAAATCTCTTTGAAAATTAATCAAATTTCAAAATTTTTCTTACTATAATAAAGATAAAAGAAAAGTCATTAAAAATAGATGCGAGAATACCTGGAAATCCACAACGCTAAGTTTTCCGTCGCCATCAACACCATAATTTGCCAAGTGGAGGTCCGTTAGGTAGAAGAGATGACGGAGTAAATCCAGCTGCGACATTTGTACGTCATCCATTGTAGTATCGACAGCTCGGCGAAAGCCCGGAACTAAAATGCATATAAAGTGTAAAGCACTATACCGATTTGTCGTGTTAAAAGTAATTTTGACTATTTAAAAGCGAAATGTTCAAAAAATGAAAAACTACACTATTTTAAAATTTACCATCTTTTGTGGCAATGTAGAGTCCAAACCTAGATTGATGAACATTCGGTAAGAAGTGCACCTCCGGACCAACATTGATTAGTTTCAACAGCCGATAGACAAATAATTCACGGAGATCAGCATGTTGATGGTTTGAACTGCGAGTCGATATGCCCAGATGTATTTTCACATGAAATATTCCGAGCTCGACGCCATTCTTCATTACTCTGCACATTATACCGCCCTAAAAGGTTTATTAATAAATAACAATTATAACAATAAAGATAAAAAGCCTCTAAAGCTAAAGGAACATTTATTTATTATTGTTACTATTTTATTAAACTTACTTGAACACCACTATTTTCCCTCGGTTTCCGATTGCACTCTGTCTTGACGACAGGACATCCAGGATCTTCGTTCAGGAGGTTTAAAAAGTAGACCTGTGCTGCGTCCTCCATATATTTGGTGTCAGCGTCTACGTAATGAGCGAATTCTTCGTTGAAATCAAGGAATATTTTTAGAAAATCTGGATATGTAGCGAAGAAAGTAGATCCTTGAAACATTTTAGATTGACAAATTGCATTGTCGACGCAATCCTTGACTTTATGTTCCCTCCTTGATTTCTTTGCACTTTGAGCCATCTCGATACACATTTTAAACGTCGCCCAATTAGGAAGAAGAGAATGTTTCTATAATTTCAAACATATTTAAATAAAACCAATGAAGTTCTAATTTATGTATTATTAAATACAACAATATTATGCTAACTAACGTACTTTGAGAATTTAATATCGAAAATCGTGTCCACGCAGTGTAAAACAAAAAAATAAAAACTTAAAAACACTTACAACAATAATCTCATCGTTATCTTTTATGCCAATTTGTTGAAGAGTGAAATTCGGATATAGGATTTCCTGCCCATTGCTGAATAGTTCTATGTATTTTTCGTTTATTCCCCATAATGAATTAATATCTTTCAGCAATTGTTCTACCGTGGTCTGAATTTAAAAATTCCAATTAATTATTAGAAATAAAACTTAAAGAAAAAAATTGCAAATTAAAGTAACCTGGTTGCTGAACTTGATAAAAGCTTTTTTATGAGATGATCCTTCATGATCACGTAAACGAATAATCAAATTAATCTGCATTTCTTCACTCTATAAACTAAAAAAACAATAATAGAAGTGTTAAGAGGAAAAAGATTTAACAGCATAGGTAATATTATAATAACACTAAAAATATGGGGTATTTTATTTAGATATTGAAAAAGAGAAAATTCATTAGTGACAGGTGTGTTAGCTAAAAAATTTTTGGAAACAAATTGAAACATAACGCCAAAAAGACGCGCTACTTTGAATATGTATAAATAAATGGTTGAAAAACGAGCCATTTTCAGTGGGAAATTATTTTTCTATATAAAATTTTTTTCTAATTAAATGGCATAGTTTACTTAACATTTAACTTTTAATAAAACCAATCTCGAGTACTCATTTTCACGGGAGCTTTGGGAAGGGAAATATGAAATCGGTTTATTAAAATTAAATGGCAAATTACTAATTAGTAATAAATTAACGTAAATGAATCAAACAATGAATTGTATTATTTAGTTAATGGGGTTGATAAAATAATAACCATGCTTATGAAGAGAATACCTTAGATATTCCAAATGCTCCAAACTGATTTCAAATTGTGAATAACTTGTCGATCTATTGAAGATACTGTATCACGAATGAATTTATCAACCTGCATAAAGCCGTTCTAAGGGTAGTACACTCCATAATACATTAATAATCCGTTGTCAACTTAAGATCCTTACCTGTAACTTGCACTCTTTTTCTTCTTTGGTATCTTGTTCAAAAGAGATTAGACTGATTAAAGCTTCGAAAACAGATAATCACGAATAATGGAATCATTCAATATAACTGCATCGCTCATGGGCTAACTTGAACACTAAATTTAATTAAAACACCTTGACATTTAAAAAACTTGAAACACTGAATGAACAGAATGATACTTAAGGCTTCACTCCCACAAATATAGCAAAATACAGATTAAACTAAATGCATCAAAGAACAACTAAAGAAAGATCCGAACAGGTTAGATTAAAATACCTAAATTTTGAAAAATATATATATGACTACATTATTCTCATAGCTGTACACCTAAAGAAAAAGTTTTTTATATTTAAATTTAACAGCTCTAATATAATTTACCCCCAATATCGCAGATGATCGCGTGACAACTCGTAAAATAGAGCCGCGACGCGTTAAAATTGGCACGCCTCTCATTGGCCAACGCGCTATTGGACTGGATTTCCGCTTATTGTCTGCGTCTCTTATAGAGATCTATAGTAAGCGATGAGGTAAAGCTCACAAACGTCGGTAGGTGAGTGTAAGATTACTATAAGTTTAAATGGGAGAGTATTGAGGGAACTGAAGATGCTAAAATAAAATACTATATACAATAATATGTAAGGTAAAAACGCTTCCAAAGAACTTCTTATTGTATGACTATGCTCTACAAAGTTATTGTAATGACTTCTCGTGTTCTCAACGGTGCGTTATATCAACGACCCAGAAAATCCTTGGCGGATTCACTAATGTCAACATAAAAGTGTGGCAAGAGCACTTATTTGTGGAGACGTTATTACTGAGTGTAATAAATTCAGAAGGAAGAGAAACAATGAGACCACAGGCCATATCCTGCAAAACATTATGACATCTAGTTCTAAGCCGGACTATGGTAATAAACTTACTTTACGATTCACAAATTATTAGCAATTCATTATTTTGCATCGATCCACTTATTATACACGATTTTAAACCTGTCAAAAAGAGCGATGATGGCAAACTTGGCAGTAGGGTACGATGCAGGTCCGAATACTTTGCGCAGGACTATTCAGAGCTATAGAATAAGCCTATTCAACCGCTAGTAATAAGACATATCGTGAGTTATAGTAATTGTGGTGTCTGGTGAGAATAACCTCTCTTTTAAGAGAAGGGTTAATTTCAGCGGTGGTTCAATGGTATATTGTAAGACTGTATGAGGGATAGAGAGAGAGAGAGAGAGAGAGAGTGAGAGAGAGAGCGAGAGTTTTAATAACGAGTTTATTTATGTTGAGTGACAAAAGTACAAGTGAACAAATTAAGAGAAATAATGTAAGCAAAGCGGTAAAACACCCGACAGTATTTCCCTCTCAATCCTACCGAAGTCTGCCCCGACCTCCCATGAGGGGCGGGGTTGACCCCTTCTACGTTGGTGTATTACAAAAGTTAAACTAAGGGGTTGTCGAGTCATAGACCACGACACCTTCAATATACAGTGCGTTTCAAAATGATAGCACATTTTGTTTTTTTGTTCTGTTCTCTGTGGTCAGATTGATCTCATTTTTCTGAGCGAAGGTGTAATAGCCTTGGAAATCTCTAGTTTAAATTTTATCGTTTTTCACAAACAATTACCACTTGTATGCTATATTTCCCCAAAACCACTCACTTTTCATCGTTTCAAAATGATAGGCCACCTTATTAAAATATGCGTTTATAACAAAAACAAAAACAATCAATGTAAATAACAATTAACTAATAATCAGTACAACTACTACTTCTATTAATAAACTGAAAAATTCATTTAGGCATACTGTGTCCCGATTGGCAGTTAGTTAGCTCTTTGTCTTTGAGTATCAACTCCGCTTATGTAAACGCTCTTATTTTCCCACATGTTACCCCTTTTTCTCGGCCTTTATCCTCAGTGACCTATCTCCAAACTGTTTAAAATAATGCACTCCGCACATAAACGGGCATATATATATATAGGACCAGCTTTTAGTAAAAAGAGGCTTGTACTGTATTATTTACTTAATTGTACTGTTATATCAGTGGTTAAATAAAGTGGTTGGCAATTTCAAACAGCGCAATTCCAAAAGATCACCTAGCTGGTACAACTTGACCCAATCGGGACAAGTTTTGGTGCATCGACCACTACAACCCACAAGTCCGCGTGGCAAACACGAGTCGGACAGTCGACGTGCCTACAACGTATCTCCTGTCCCACTCAAAATATCAAGATTGCGAGAAACTAGCGCAATCACGTGGAAGTATAAGCAATACCTGCGTTAGATTACCTTGCGGTTACTGAGAGCAGTCCGCATATCCTTACGTAACGGGGACAGCTGGAAGGGAGACATACCTTAAGAATTTAAGTAAATATCCGCGACTCAAACATGAGAGTGGAAAAGATAGAGCTGCAGGAAGCTTACAATGAACTAAAAACATTCTTAAATGATGTACGCAGCTGTGTGAAAAGTAACAGCCTTGCAAATGAAGACATAACGGTAAATTACCTAGAGGAAAGAGAAGTAGAGTATAAAAAATAACTACGCACTATGATAACTTTGACTAAAACACTGACGTCAGGAAGTGAATCTTTTAAAAAAGGTGTGGCTGAACCAATGAAAATCAGCCCTAACAAACATGCAGAGATTGATGATCAAGTAAATGAAATATTGAAAGAATGTCCATATCCGAAGTTAATATCAGAGGTTGCACACCTAAAATGCGCTTTAGAACTGTTATGTGACAAAACAGATAAACAACTAAAAGAGATTAAAAGCAAAACATGTGAGCAACAGATGCCAGCGAAGTATAATAAACAATCGAAGGCGACATCATCAACGGTACAAGTTGATCATGTTGAGAAAAATAGGAAATATCTCACGTCAGACGACGAAGAAATAGTGAGTGAAGTCAAACCACTGTTAGACGAAGTACACCATAACCCACTGATAAGACGCAACTCAAGAATGACTAGCATAATCATAAAGAGAAAGGTATTTGGAGCACCGCTGATCTCATTCAGCTTGTCACAGCTATGACAATAAATAATATCGAACAAAACAGAGCAAAATTCCCTCAATTGAAAATTCCAACATATAATGGCGACCGGGACAAATTCGATGACTTTTGGGCAGTCTTTAACCAAATGGTACACACGACTACTGTGTTTTCACCGGTTGACAAATTCATCTACTAAATATCGCACTGAGCAATCCTAGAACATTAGGAGAAATGATCCAACCTGTTATTTTAATAGGAGTGGATCTATGGGTGGAGTTTATTAAAGTAACCAATGCAAGTACAATAATGCCATCAGGACTGGTACTTCAACCCACCATCTTCGGCCACGCCATTCATGGGTGTGGTGAAATGCCACAAGCTGACAATGGAAAAGTCGAACACATACACAGCCTGACCGTCATAAAAGAAGAAGACTCAGTCATCCGTAAAGAACTGAATAGAATATACAGTCTGGAAGGCTTAGGAATTTCGGACGATCCAACAAACCAAGAAGATGAGACTTTTGAATATATGGAAAAATATTCCAAGGAAATAAAATACACAGAGGAAGCGGTAGTTGCTCCTTTTCCGCTCAAAGAGTCTATCGCGAATCTCAAAGACAACTTTAATATAGCATATATAAGACTTGTAAGCCTTATAGACAGCCTTAAAGACAAACTCGAACAAGTTTACTGGTATCACAAGATATTAGAGGCATATGTCGATGAGGGAATAATAGAGTTAGTTGATGAAAGTATCCCTCAAAGAGCTGGTACATTCTATTTACCACATAGGGAAGTTTGGAAGCCAGAGAAACGTACCCCTTTAAGGATTGTATTCGATGCCTCACAAAGAAGCAGATCATCCCCATCGCTCAATGACTGCATATATGAAGGCTTAAGCTTTATAAATAAAATTCATGAAATATTAATTGCAGCAAGATGGGAAAAAATAATGATAGCAGCTGATATACAGGCAGCCTTTGTCCAAATTCAACTCCCAGAGGAACATAAAGATTTAACACGTTTCCTATGGGTAAAAAACATAGAAAAACCCTTATATCGGTCAAATGTGCAAGTCTTCAGATTCACTCGGGTACCATTCGGAATCAACGCTAGCCCCAGTATTCTTAATATGACTATCAGTAAAAGAATGATAGATATTGGGCAAACTGTACGTTGATAATGTTATATTAGAAGCTGATGAGCCAGAAACGGCCTTCCAAAAGTACGCCGAATCAAAACGATACTTCTAAGAGATACGAATGAATCTGAAAGATTTCATATCTGATGACAAAGAGTTCAATGACAAAGTGCCCGAACATGATAAAGCAAAAGGAGGAGAATTGAAGGTATTGGGAATAAACTATTAGGTCTACCGGAAAGTTCTGTCCGGTTCAATGACAACAAGTTTCGACATGTAAACACATGTTTATTTGGCGCATGTTCGGCTCTCTATTTTTATCGCTTAATGTATGCATACTGGCGTAGCAAATTAACCAAAACAAAGTTAATTCACGTTAGTCTTAAGTGTGAAGTGATTGTGTGCCCATGGCTACTGCTAAAGTTCATTTACGCCATTGTATTTTATACGAATTTCAACAAGGAAGAAATGCTACAGAAGCATGTAGAAATTTATTGAAAGTGTTTGGTGAAGGTTCAGTTTCTGATAGAACATGCAGAAGATGGTTCGAAAGATTTGAAACAGGTGATTTTGACCTTTATGATAAGCTACGTTCTGGGCGACCATCTTTGATCGATGACGATGTTATTAAGACGATGTTGGAGCAAGATCCTTTTCTGACAACATCGGAGATCGCAGAAAGGCTTAATTCAGCTCAGCAAACCATTTCGGACCATATTCGGAAGATAGGATTGGTGTGGAAATATTCAAGATGGGTGCCACATGAATTAAGTCAGAAGAATTTGGATGATCGAGTCGTCATATGCACATCTCTGCTTGCTCGGAACAAAATCGAGCCCTTCTTGAACAGGATGATAACTGGGGATGAAAAGTGGATTACCTACGAAAGCATCGTAAGGCAAAAGGCATATTGTGAACCCGGACAACCTAGCCCTTCCACCTCCAAACCAAATTTGACTCTAAATAAGAGATTGTTGTCTATATGGTGGGACATTCGAGGACCAATACATTATGAGCTTTTGAAACCTAACGAAAAGCTCAATTCGGAGATATACTGTCAGCAACTGGAGAATTTAAAGATAGCAGTTCAAGAAAAGAGGCCGGCGATGTTCAATAGGGAGGACATCATACTGCATCATGATAATGCCAGGCCACATGCTGCTTCGGGGACTCGTCAAAAAATTGCAGAACTAGGCTGGGAAATTCTGTCGCATCCACCATATTCCCCGGACTTAGCACCCTCCGACTATCACTTGTTTTTGTCCTTACAAAATTTTTTGAATGGCAAAAGATTCAAAAATGAAGAAGATATAAAACAAGCACTGGTTCAATTTTTCGCATCAAAGGATAAAACATTTTTCAAAGATGGGATATACAAATTGCCCTCACGCTGGCAAGAAGTCATTAATAATAATGGCAATTATATCATTTAATAAAGTTTATTGATGGTAAGAAAAATTTGTATTTTGTTTTATTCCAAAAACGGACAGAACTTTCCGGTAGACCTAATATAACAATGAAACGGACATGTTTAAGGTAGAAGTGCAATTTCCAAGGCAAACTGCATGAACTAAACGTTCTGTTATTAGCCAAATACATGGCGTATATGATCCCATAGGGACAGTCGCCCCTCTGCTTGTTAATCATAAACTTTTCTTACGAGAACTCTTTTGCAAACCCCTAAAATGGGACGAGCCACTAAATGAGGAACTTGTAAAAGAATGGAACATCATTAGCGAAAATATACACGGTACAATAATAACAATCCCAAGAAAAATTGGACAACTCAAACCAATCACTCCCACAACCCTATGGGTCTTTGTGGATGCCTCGGTTAAAGCATACGCTTGTTGTGCATATTTATCACATGGATTATCAGAAACCTCGAAGCTAGTAAGCGGAAGGGTAAAACTAACACCCATAAAAATAAACGTCACCATTCCTCGACTAGAGCTCATTGCTCTTCTCCTATGGATACGATTGGCACATTCCGTTATCGCCTCATTAAAGAAGGAGATAATTCAAATACACATTGTGGGCGACAGCAAGGTTTCCCTGTCATGGTTGATATCATCTCGATCACTCCCAGTATTTGTGCGAAATCAGGTCAAACGGATTATGAAAATTCGCGAGGAATTATTAGAACTAACTAAAAGTGTTACTTTCCATTATATACCGTCGGAACTTAACCCTTCGGACATAGGCACTCGAGGGTGTAAAGGATGTGAACTTTCGAGCTCTCTATGGGTTAACGGTCCGGCATGGTGCAGTTTGGATAGTAAAAGTTGGCCGATAACAAGCCTAGACACCGTTTCACAGGAAATGATAGAAGTTGAATCTTGTCCACTTAACTTAAGTCAAGTGGTACATAAACAGCTGACCCATACAATTAAAATGAAAGCGACGACAATATTCCCTACGGAGAAAGTAGGAAGATTCGGCAAACTAGTAAGAATTGGAGCTTATGTATTACTATTCATTAGTACATGCACTCGGAAACTCCAAAGAAAAGGGGTCACGCTGAATTTCAAAAATGCCATATATTGCAACAATTCAAACTCAATTACAGCAGATGAAATGAATATGGCGGAAATACTCATAATCAGAAGTGAGGTTGCCCACATTTCGCTGGATGAATTAAAAGGCAGATTCAAGGACAGGATACACCACCCCATACTTATTTTTCCCCTCGTTGAGTTCTTTTACGTTCTTAGTTTCTCTTGCATTTACTTTATCTAAGCCATCGAGAATTCCCTCGCCTCCTTCTGTCTTATTTTTGGGGTAACTCCAGTGGTGATAACCTCTGACTGATAGGCGTTAGCATATGCAGGGCTACCCTGGGCAGAGAGGTCAATCATCCTTATTACCCACTTCTCTTCTCTTGCTTGTTTTCTCTTCGTCTTTCTTAACCTTTTTGAGGCGTGGAAGTGTCCCGATTGGCAGTTTTACTAACCCCTTATTTTTGCGTGTCAACCCCATTTGTGTAATCTATCCTATTCTTCCATATGTTTTCCTTTATCTCAGTCTCTGTTCTCATTGACATTTCTCCAAACTGTTTATACTATTGTGCCCCGCCTACAAAAGTAGATACATATATAGGACCAGCTTGTAGTAAAAGTGGTTCAGTCAGTAAAAAGATTTTGTTATTTTCGGTTTATAGTTATTTAGTTTTAAATAAAGTGGTTAGTAATTGCCGAAATTGTGCAATACCTAACGAGCCCAAATACAACTTGACCAAATCGGGACACTTTCTAATGTTATATTGAGTTACATGTCTTCGAATATCCACCAGTGAACCTATTAACAAATCAATAAACATTAACGGTTAATCTATAGTTCGTCTGATATATCACATTCATATTCATCCGAGTAGGTATAGTCAGCTGTTTGGTTATTGCTATAGTGGATTCGCCACCATCCAAAGTTAGATTTATGTAAGATTCCCTGTATCCAATGTTCATTTTGATATTGCATCATTCTTAGCCAACTATTCTTGTTTTTCCTCAACAGTCTGTAGTTAAAAATAACTGTGCGTACAATAACATGCATGCGAACGGTTGTTTTCTCCGAATTTGGTAATAACATTTCCTTGTCTTATCGAAATACCATCTGAATATAACAAAAAAACAGCTTATGGGAACGTCTGGAGCAACCGTATAAATGCCGAACCTAGGCAGAACGAAACCACTCGACAGCCATCGAGCGCTACCATCGTTCACTCTTTTTTCATGTTTTTCTCTTTAATATAGACTTATAATCGCATATGTGTATCCTTATTTATTATGTGCTTCGTATACTATTTGTTGTAAACGTTACATATATTTGTTCTTACTAATAAAGGCTTAATTACCCAAGTTTGAGATTATCACATCAAGAACTTGTAGCGGCTCTAGCCTCCATACACACAAGACCCGCGTGACAGGATAAAAATAACACCCGACCACACGTCGAACTGTTATAATTGCTATTTACTAGTGTAGTATTGAGAATAATATTACAATTAAGATCTAATAACAAACACTAGAACTCATAGGGATCTTGTATTGTGGACATTAGCGCATATGCTTGGTTCAAAAGGTGATTAGCATATATCTGGCTTAGGACAAGTTGGACCGCCCCTTCCCCAAGAGACGGTGTAAAAGCTCATCCCAATGTATTGCACTTTTAGTCTGTTGTTTAGCTTTTAAATAAAGACCTACTATTTATTCGGTTCTCAAAAAAAACTAGTAACTTGACACATCTTGAGTTGTAAGTTCGTATGCTTCTGTAACTAAGGTTTCACATAAAAGGGGAATCACGAATTCATATGGATCCATCTAAAATGTACTGCACCTGGAAGCAGAGGAGTGAAGCATAGCTTGCAGATAAAGTAGCTTTTCTGCTTTAACTCCTGTTAGTCTATTACGAAGAGTGTTGCCATACAATATTCCAGCTTTTGCAAAGAGGCGTTCACTAGCAATGGAAGTTCGAACAAGAGAAAATGTCCTGCGTGCGAGTCTTGCTAGTTTGGGTAAGACTAATTGCTTCTGCTCCAGAAGTCAAGGGAATTAGAGTCAATGTGTGCTGGATTCCTTCTCAATATCGAAGAGTACGTCGTCAACTCAATCTTATTTTTTTGTTTGAGACAATTATTTAGGCTATTATGTTATGGAATTAAGCTATGTAGTTCACGGCAACCAAAGTCACTTCTTTATTCTTCTTGAAAACAATAGTTAGAAGCTTCGGACTAAAATAACAATAAGGAAAACATTTGCAACTGAGACTTTATCTTGAGACATACTTTAATTCGAAATAATAATTAATAAACCTAGGTAAAATTTCAGAATATTCACATTCATACCAATTGAATAACTAAACTTAGCTTCGTTTTGTTAGATTTTACCCACAGGAAGGCTAGTACAAGGATTTTACGGTTTGTGAGAAAACTTTCGTTTCATGCATCCGATTTTTGGGTTTCTCTGAAAAAAAGACATTCGGATCGTTCCATATGGTTATATTGTCTAGTGTGAATATAGATGTAGATGTTATAGAAGAATAGCTAGCAAGAGTATTAGGTTTATTAAGGTTGCATAAGTATAATAAAGACAATACTAACATAGGACTTCTGTCCATCTGAGAGGCTACATTCTATAGATAGACAGGAAATAGGGCAAGGACGGGTTAGGTATCAAAGGGGGGATATTCCGTGCGGCTTGGATGTTACATGCCGGGCCTCTCTAAAGGCGGTTAGAACCACCGACCGGTCGGCGCCGGTCGCGGGGCTAACTCTACTAGGCGATGACTAATACATCGCCTGCGCGGAATGCGCGTATGTGATATTGCTATTGGAACAGTTTATAGAGAAAGAGATGATCGCTGATTGTACAGTTTTCGTGAAAGAACGTTACCTCATTTATACCTTTGAATTGTTGAGTACTGTAAGAGTTTGCCTCTTGTGTAATGGTGTTGTTTCCTGCCACGCGGGACTTGTGTTGTAAGAAGTCGCTCTTAGTAGCGGTGTAAGAACCTCAAACTTGGGTAATTAAACCTTTATTACTAAAGAATAACAAAAATATAACAATAATGTTAACAATGGGAAAATGATAACAATAATTAATAAGAATAAGAATAAATCAGAGAAGGTACCGTATAGAACGGACGTCGAGGAACGAATGGGGGTTGTGGGCATTTGCACTTCTTTATATACGGGTGCTATTGGCATTCTTGTGCCGTTCTCAAAACATTGCTGAGCTACGCGGCTTATCATCGCACTTCATCTTAATACATGATTCAAAAAGTCTTTAGTACAATATTCTTTCTAACATGATATAAGGAAGGAAACAATATATATTAACTTAATTAACTATGCCTAGAACTGGTGTTATATTTACTAGATTCACTAATAATCGGGTTAGTTTAAGGAAAGGATAGTGGATACAGGGAATCCACTATAAGTACTATCACTCTACCCTAACTGCGTTTATTGACAAACAGCACTTTTTCACTCACGAAGTCACAGAGCTTCTATTTTAAAAGCAGAATCTCTAGAATCGTTTGTTGTCTGTGTGGTAGTCATGATAACGCGCCTCTTCTTATACTGTAGTGGATTCCCACTACCATTTCTAGGCCCTCCGTTTACCCCACTTGCTGAATTGCATTTTTGTCTTAGCCGTAACCTATAATGTATTAATCATTTGATGATCTACCATGAATGTCTATACTATTTGAAATGTACGGCGCCTATATTGAGAGAACCGCGATGCGCAACATAAGATAAAAACCACAATTATCCGCGCCAATCGGCGATGTTGTGAGAACGGCAGAAGAATGGCGACAGCACCCGCATATAAAGAGGCGCGAATGCCCACAGCTCTCATTCGCCACTCTGCAACCGTTCTGAACGGCCTTTCTTTTCTTTTTATATTATTTATACTTGTTACTTTGTACTTATATTGTTTTATACCATATAGTTATCCTATCTGTTATAAATTGTTTGTTCGTTGATAATAAGGTTTAATTACCCAAGTTTGAGGTTATCACACCGCAAACAAGCTAAGAGCAAGCCTCCACAACACAAAGACCCGCGTGGCAGGCACAATACACCAACACAAAGGCTTTAACTCTTACATATACAGTATGTGATAGGCAAGCGTACTAACAATATTCAATAATTAAGCTTATATTACACACATTAAAATTGTCGGTTTAACCCTGGCCGTGGACTAGTACTTTG
This sequence comes from Heterorhabditis bacteriophora, assembly GCA_964036235.1. Classification (NCBI taxonomy): domain Eukaryota; kingdom Metazoa; phylum Nematoda; class Chromadorea; order Rhabditida; family Heterorhabditidae; genus Heterorhabditis; species Heterorhabditis bacteriophora. The sequence continues at coordinate 3,410,429 of OZ038431.1, forward strand.
TTAGCTCTCCCAATTACCTTTGTAAATTCGGTGTGTAATTTGGCGCCTTGTGAGAGCAAATTGTCGTAGTCACCAGGTGTTAACGATGGCTGTGTGGCGATATCTGGCGGAAGAAACAAGTGTTTCTAGATCAGTTTCGGTTAGAAATAGTGGAAGTAGTATAATATAGCCATTTCTGGCTCACTTAAGCCCCGCCAAAAATTTACATTTCAACAAAATATTCCATAAATATTGGTGCTTTTTCTACAATTTCGGTGTTTGTGGTGATACCACTTTCTAGCTCAACCCACTATAAGGTATATCTCGGATGCGCTCTGTGTCTCTGACTTTTGTCACCTTATAAGTGATATGAAGCAAGAGTTAACGTGCGCAAAGGGAAACGTGGGGCTTAAATAAGTTTATATACGAATATGACATACCAACAATGCATAATGATACAGTAGGAAAATGAATGTCATAGCATGAAACCTATAGGGGGAAACAGCGTATCAGGGGAGGAAAAGGGAATAAATATGGAATGAATTATAGTATAAGAGGAAGTAACGAAAAAGATAAAGAAGGCTTCCGGAGTACAAAAGGGGACGTCGGGTGATCGGTCCGTTCTTATCCCCCCTCTCCCCCTGATTGTGACACTGCTCGGGTTTATATACGCCTCACTCTGGAATGTTGAACATCATAATGTATATATGCGGGGCAACGCATTATAAAGATTCAGCGGATATTCTTAGGTCAAAGATGCTCCTTCTTACACAGGGCAGGAGAGCCATACATACAGGTGTCCTGAGCCTCTGACCTTTTGGTCTAATTCGTTTTTAATTATTGTAGTACCATCTTCTTATGTAAATAAACACTCTCCTAGTAGTCTACCGCATACACAAACACTAATCACATAAAGAAAGGACCAGCCTGATCACCAAACCGTCAATCTTTACACCACTCTCCCAACTCATTATTTTACCTTTTTTCAGCTATTTTGTCTCTAAAAACACGACAAATCCTTTAAAAAAAACAGCATAGAAGAGGCATATTTTAATGTGGAATACTGGCTTAACCAACACGCAAATCTCCCAACCACATTTCCCACTAATTTTTCATAATAATTTGCAAAATAAAATCATTTTAAAATACATTTCATGAAAAAAGATCAGAATTTATTTCGCAACAATAAATTAAGTCTTAACAGAACTTTGTTCATTACTCCACTTTATTTAAAACAAGTAGTAAAGGCGGAAATGTTGTTTTTAACTTGTGTGAGGTATTCTTCATATTCTTTGCTCGTTTTTAAATTAATACATTTTTCTCGTAGGAGGTTCTTTTGATGAATGATTGCATTATCGGCGTCGTCCACCTTCTTTGGAAATTCCCATTGTTCAAAACAATTCTTGCCTACTTGTATGCGTAATTCTTTATTGTGCTTCAAATACTCTTGCACTTTGGAACTTCCCGCGTGGTTAGAAACCTGAATAGGGAATTTGTGAATGTAATGATTTGAAGTGGAAGTCTAAAGAAAAATCCCCTTGAAAATTAATTAAATTTAAATATTATTCTTACTATAACAAAGATAAAAGAAAAAACAGTAAAAATAAGTGCGAAAATACCTGGAAATCCACAATGCTAAGTTTTCCGTCGCCGTCAACACCATAATTTGCTCGATGCAGATCCGTTAGGAAGAAGAGATGACGGAGTAAATCGAGCTGTGACATTTGTACACTATCCATTGTAGTATCGATAGCTCGGTGAAAGCTCGGAACTAAAATGCATATAAAATGTAAAACAGCATACCAATTTGTTGTGTTAAAAGTAATTTTGATTATTTGAAAACGAAATGTTAAAAAATAAAAAACTATGTCATTTCAAAAATTTACCATCTTCTGTGGCAATGTAGAGCCCAAACACAGAACAATGAACATTCGGTAAGAAGTGCACCTTCGGACCAACTTTGATTAGTTCTAACAGCCGATAGACAAATAATTCACGGAGATCAGCATCCTGATGGTTTGAACTGCGATTCGATATGCCCAGATGTACCTTCACGTGGTATGTTCCAATCTCAACGCCACTCTTTACTACTTTGCACATTAGACCACCCTAAAAGTTTTACTATTAAATAATAATTATAACAATAAAGATAAATCTCTAAAGCTTTGTCGTTCTGACACTCAATGACCCGAAATAAAAGAAAATAAATATTTATTATTTTATTAGACTCACCTGAACACCACTCATTTCGTTTGGTTTCGGACTGCACTTTATTTTGACGACGGGATGCTCTGGATTATCGTTGAGGAGTTTAGCGAAGTAGTCTTGTGCCGCGTAGACGATATAACTGGTGTCAGAATCTATGTAATGAGCAAATTCTTCGTTGAAATCGTTGTATATGTTTTCGAAAGGTGGATACGCAATGAAGAAAGTAGATTCCCTTAGTTTTCCAGAGTGACCAATTGCACTGTCGACATAATCCTTGACTTTATGTTCCCTCCTTGATTTCTGTGCACTTTGAGCTAACCCGAAGCTTACTTTGAACTGCGCCCAATTAGGAAGAAGAGAATGTTTCTATAATTTCAAACATATTTAAATAAAACCAATGAAGTTCTAATTTATGTATTATTAAATACAACAATATTATGCTAACTAACGTACTTTGAGAATTTAATATCGAAAATTATGTTCACGCAGTAAAACAAAAAATAAAAACTTAATATCACTTACAACAATAATCTCATCGTTATGTTTTACGCCAATTTGTTGAAGAGTGAAATTCGGATATAGGATTTCCTGCCCATTGCTGAATAGTTCTATGTATTTTTCGTTTATTCCCCATAAAGAATTAATATCTTTCAGCAATTGTTCTACCGTGGTCTGAATTTAAAAATTCCAATTAATTATTAGAAATAAAACTTAAAGAAAAAAATTGCAAATTAAAGTAACCTGGTTGCTGAACTTGATAAAAGCTTTATGATGAGATGATCCTTCATGATCACGTAAATGAATAATCAAAGTAATCTGCATTTCTTCACTCTATAAACTAAAAAAACAATAGTAGAATTGTTAAGAGGAAAAAGATTTAACAGCATAGCGAATATTATAATAACACTAAAAATATGGGGTATTCTATTTAGATATTGAAAAAGAGAAAATTCATTAGTGACAGGTGTGTTAGCTAAAAAATTTTTGGAAACAAATTGAAACATAACGCCAAAAAGACGCACTACTTTGAATATGTATAAATAAATGGTTGAAAAACGAGCCATTTTCAGTGGGAAATTATTTTTCTATATAAAATTTTTTTCTAATTAAATGGCATAGTTTACTTAACATTTAACTTTTAATAAAACCAATCTCGAGTACTCATTTTCACGGGAGATTTGGGAAGGGAAATATGAAATCGGTTTATTAAAGTTAAATGGCAAATTACGAATTAGTAATGAAATTAACGTAAATGAATCAAACAATGAATTGTATTATTTAGTTAATGGGGTTGATAAAATAATAACCATGCTTATGAAGAGAATACCTTAGATATTCCAAATGCTCCAAACTGATTTCAAATTGTGAATAACTTGTCGATCTATTGAAGATACTGTATCACGAATGAATTTATCAACCTGCATAAAGCCGTTCTAAGGGTAGTACACTCCATAATACATTAATAATCCGTTGTCAACTTAAGGTCCTTACCTGTAACTTGCACTCTTTTTCTTCTTTGGTATCTTGTTCAAAAGAGATTAGACTGATTAAAGCTTCGAAAACAGATAATAACGGATAATGGAATCATTCATTATAATTGCATCGATTTTAAGTGCACAAAGAAAACGTGAGGGTTTCACAAGTTCGTTATCATGTATCACATAGTTGTACGGAAAAACTATATATATATATATATATATATATATATATATATATATATATATTAAAACCGGGATTAAAGCACGACACCTACGGAAAGAAACGACATATAGAGAGAGGGAAAAGGGAAAGTAAAAAGAATAATACTATATACATAAAAACAAGTTGCAAAAAGGTTAATGAGCCGTCCAGAGTGCGAAGAGGGTGTTAGGTGATCGGTCCATTCTCCTCCCTCTCCTTTGATTGTGCTCCGATCGGCTTTATATACAACTCACCCTGAACTGTTGTATATAAGAATACCTACATGCAGGGCAACACATCACATGATTCATAAATAAAGATGTAGCGGTCTACTCATAGGTCAAGAGAAGCTCCTGATTACAGTAACCAAAGAATTTTGTGTTCATTAAGAATTTATAGTGTAAAAAAGCGTAGGTTTTTCGGTTACCTTTTAAGTTAGTGATATTTAACAACATCACTTTTAGAATAAAATAGGAATAATTACTGTTATAGTCTATGACTCGACAACCCCTTAGGTCAAGTTTGTAATACACCTACGTAGAAGGGGTCAACCCCGCCGCCATGGGAGGTCGGGGCAGACTCCAGTAGGATTGGGATAAAAACACGGTTAGGTGTTTCACCGCTTTCCTTATGTTAATTCTCTTAATTTGTTCACCTGTATTATTATCATTTAATAGAGAAATAAACTCGACATCAAAACACTCTCGCTCTCTCTCTCTCTCTATTCCTCATAGTTTCACATTCTACCCTTGAACAACAGCTGAAATTAACCCTTCTCTTAAAAGAGAGGTTATTCTCACAAGACACCACAATTACTATAACTCACGATATGTCTTATTACTAGCGGTTGAATAGGCTTATTCTATAGCTCTGAATAGTCCTGCGCAAAGTATTCGGACCTGCATCGTACCCTACTGCCAAGTTTGCCATCATCGCTCTTTTTGACAGGTTTAAAATCGTGTATAATAAGTGGATCAATGCAAAATAATGAATTGCTAATAATTTGTGAATCGTAAAGTAAGTTTATTACCATAGTCCGGCTTAGAACTAGATGTCATAATGTTTTGCAGGATATGGCCTGTGGTCTCATTGTTTCTCTTCCTTCTGAATTTATTACACTCAGTAATAACGTCTCCACAAATAAGTGCTCTTGCCACACTTTTATGTTGACATTAGTGAATCCGCCAAGGATTTTCTGGGTCGTTGATATAACGCACCGTTGAGAACACGAGAAGTCATTACAATAACTTTGTAGAGCATAGTCATACAATAAGAAGTTCTTTGGAAGCGTTTTTACCTTACATATTATTGTATATAGTATTTTATTTTAGCATCTTCAGTTCCCTCAATACTCTCCCATTTAAACTTATAGTAATCTTACACTCACCTACCGACGTTTGTGAGCTTTACCTCATCGCTTACTATAGATCTCTATAAGAGACGCAGACAATAAGCGGAAATCCAGTCCAATAGCGCGTTGGCCAATGAGAGGCGTGCCAATTTTAACGCGTCGCGGCTCTATTTTACGAGTTGTCACGCGATCATCTGCGATATTGGGGGTAAATTATATTAGAGCTGTTAAATTTAAATATAAAAAACTTTTTCTTTAGGTGTACAGCTATGAGAATAATGTAGTCATATATATATTTTTCAAAATTTAGGTATTTTAATCTAACCTGTTCGGATCTTTCTTTAGTTGTTCTTTGATGCATTTAGTTTAATCTGTATTTTGCTATATTTGTGGGAGTGAAGCCTTAAGTATCATTCTGTTCATTCAGTGTTTCAAGTTTTTTAAATGTCAAGGTGTTTTAATTAAATTTAGTGTTCAAGTTAGCCCATGAGCGATGCAGTTATATTGAATGATTCCATTATTCGTGATTATCTGTTTTCGAAGCTTTAATCAGTCTAATCTCTTTTGAACAAGATACCAAAGAAGAAAAAGAGTGCAAGTTACAGGTAAGGATCTTAAGTTGACAACGGATTATTAATGTATTATGGAGTGTACTACCCTTAGAACGGCTTTATGCAGGTTGATAAATTCATTCGTGATACAGTATCTTCAATAGATCGACAAGTTATTCACAATTTGAAATCAGTTTGGAGCATTTGGAATATCTAAGGTATTCTCTTCATAAGCATGGTTATTATTTTATCAACCCCATTAACTAAATAATACAATTCATTGTTTGATTCATTTACGTTAATTTATTACTAATTAGTAATTTGCCATTTAATTTTAATAAACCGATTTCATATTTCCCTTCCCAAAGCTCCCGTGAAAATGAGTACTCGAGATTGGTTTTATTAAAAGTTAAATGTTAAGTAAACTATGCCATTTAATTAGAAAAAAATTTTATATAGAAAAATAATTTCCCACTGAAAATGGCTCGTTTTTCAACCATTTATTTATACATATTCAAAGTAGCGCGTCTTTTTGGCGTTATGTTTCAATTTGTTTCCAAAAATTTTTTAGCTAACACACCTGTCACTAATGAATTTTCTCTTTTTCAATATCTAAATAAAATACCCCATATTTTTAGTGTTATTATAATATTACCTATGCTGTTAAATCTTTTTCCTCTTAACACTTCTATTATTGTTTTTTTAGTTTATAGAGTGAAGAAATGCAGATTAATTTGATTATTCGTTTACGTGATCATGAAGGATCATCTCATAAAAAAGCTTTTATCAAGTTCAGCAACCAGGTTACTTTAATTTGCAATTTTTTTCTTTAAGTTTTATTTCTAATAATTAATTGGAATTTTTAAATTCAGACCACGGTAGAACAATTGCTGAAAGATATTAATTCATTATGGGGAATAAACGAAAAATACATAGAACTATTCAGCAATGGGCAGGAAATCCTATATCCGAATTTCACTCTTCAACAAATTGGCATAAAAGATAACGATGAGATTATTGTTGTAAGTGTTTTTAAGTTTTTATTTTTTTGTTTTACACTGCGTGGACACGATTTTCGATATTAAATTCTCAAAGTACGTTAGTTAGCATAATATTGTTGTATTTAATAATACATAAATTAGAACTTCATTGGTTTTATTTAAATATGTTTGAAATTATAGAAACATTCTCTTCTTCCTAATTGGGCGCAGTTTAACAAGTTATTCGCCATGGCTGAAAGTGCACAGAGGTCGAGAAAAGAACATACAGTGAAAGATTGCGTCGACAGAGCAATTCGTCATTCGAAACTTTTTGATGAAGCCGGCTTTTTCGTCATCTATCCAGTTTACGAGGACAAATTTTTGAAATTCAAGAATGAATTCGCTCATTACGTAGACGCTGACACCAAATATATGGAGGACGCAGCACATGTCTACTTTTTAAACCTCCTGAACGAAGATCCTGGATGTCCTGTCGTCAAGACAGAGTGCAATCGGAAACCGAGGGAAAATAGTGGTGCTCAAGTAAGTTTAGTAAAATAGTAACAATAATAAATAAATGTTCCTTTAGCTTTAGAGGTTTTTTATCTTTATTGTTATAATTGTTATTTATTAATAAACCTTTTAGGGCGGTATAGTGTGCAGAGTAATGAAGAATGGCGTCGAGTTTGGAATATTTCATGTGAAAATACATCTAGGCATATCGACTCGCAGTTCAAACCATCAACCTGCTGATCTCCGTGAATTATTTGTCTATCGGCTGTTGAAACTAATCAATGTTGGTCCGGAGGTGCACTTCTTACCGAATGTTCATCAATCTAGGTTTGGACTCTACATTGCCACAAAAGATGGTAAATTTTAAAATAGTGTAGTTTTTCATTTTTTGAACATTTCGCTTTTAAATAGTCAAAATTACTTTTAACACGACAAATCGGTATAGTGCTTTACACTTTATATGCATTTTAGTTCCGGGCTTTCGCCGAGCTGTCGATACTACAATGGATGACGTACAAATGTCGCAGCTGGATTTACTCCGTCATCTCTTCTACCTAACGGACCTCCACTCGGCAAATTATGGTGTTGATGGCGACGGAAAACTTAGCGTTGTGGATTTCCAGGTATTCTCGCATCTATTTTTAATGACTTTTCTTTTATCTTTATTATAGTAAGAAAAATTTTGAAATTTGATTAATTTTCAAAGAGATTTTTCTCTAGACTTCGACTTAAAATTGCTAAATACTCAAATTCTTTATTCAGATTTCTCACCACACGAGAAGTGCCAAAGTGGAAGAGTATTTAAAGAAGAATAAAGCCTTACGCATAAAAATAGGGAAGGAATGTTTTGAACAATGGGAGTTTCCAAAGAAGGTGGACGACGCCGATGATGCAATTATTTCTCAGAAGAAATTTTTCCGAGATAGATGTATTAATTTGAAGACGAGCGAAGCCTATGAAGAGTACCTGACACAAGTTAAAAACAACATCGCCGCTTTCGCTACCAGTTTTAATTAAACTGTAGTACTTCTCTATTTCAGTCTTCAGCTATGGTATTTTGTATATGATAAGGTTTGTATATAGTCTTTTAGCTGTTTTTATATACTCAAGTTAATTATGTGCTTTTAAAATTATTCCATTTTCTTTACTATTTCAGTCCAAGTTCAGATTGTGAGGTACATCTCGGATGCGCTCTGCGTCTCTGACCTAAGCTACCCTATAAAAGAGGTACAAGGCGGGGACACAGGGCAGTGCGGGTGCCCTGAGCCTCTTACCCTTTGGCCCTACCCTTTTCTTGTTGTTAATATAATAAACCTTAGTAATAAACTCTCTATCTTATAACCCTGTGTAAACATAGTCTCATATTAACATAAAGGAAGGATCAGCCTGATCACCTGATCCTCAACCTTTACAAGATGGACCAACAGGTGTTCAGAGAACTACTTGGAGTCAATTTATTAATACATGCTTATAAGGAAAAAAATTTTCCGAGTTTGTTTTTTTACTTTTCAGATTAATAAAATTATTGTATTTCCTGAGAAGGACTGGCCTTTTATTTATATGAATATTTACTCAAAGAGTATCAGTGGAGAGCCAGTCAGTAATTTTTGTATGTTTTAATTTATATTTGAAATCTGAAATATATCTACGTATATAATTATTAATAAATACCTACTCGTGTGTTTTTTTTTAAGTTCATTTACTTTTGTTTATCAGCGAGGTAATGATTGAGACAGATTTTCTACAGTTAAGATTATCTTCTTAATATATTTGGATTAAATAAGCTGTATAAAAAAATATGCTGTTTGCAATGTGAAACTACCATATATTATGTAATGAATCGTATACAGTAGTACACTTACATTTTTAGATACCACAATGTATTTTAGATAATGTTATTAAAGTAGTTATTTTAAGGTGGTGGTTCTAATGAGGAAGAACAGATGCTTAATCAGTTACTCGTAGAGATGGATGGTATGGGTAGTGAGCGAGGGATAATGGTTCTGGGTAGTACAAATAGACCTGATATTCTTGATAAGGTAAATATTGTTTCATTCAATATAAGACACTATTTTGAGTTATTTTAAATCAATTTTATATACGTTTATAGGCTTTGTTACTATCAGGACGTTTCGATCGCCATATTATCATTGATTCACCAACTGTAATGGAGAGGAAAGAGATGTTTGAATTATATCTAAAACGAATAAAACTTGATCATCCTTATAGCAAATGTTCATTTCGACTTGCTCAAGAGCTTCTTAAGCGTGAAGTGCTGAACTATGATGAAGTGGAAAACCTAATTGGATCGCCTCCTTTTGGAGAAAAGAACGTAATAGTGATTGTAGATAGTGTTCTACCTAAAGAAGAGTAGACATAGTAGACAAATATTATGCAGAGTATTTTTATTCCTTCTCTTTACATATACTATTCGCTAGAATATTATTATTATCATCTATATCAACATTCATATTGGTATTATGGAATAACAGTTCGTATCTTAGATCCAAATTATTGATCTTCCCATCTAATTTTACCAAAGCTATTTCATAATTTTTATCTAAAATGTTCTTTAGTAATGAGTATTACTCAAAAGTTTCATCACTATAAGTTAAATGTAGGTTTAAGTAAACCATTTTATTATTAAACAATTTTAGAAAAATTAGCTTTGATGGTTCATACATAAATTACTTAGCCCACCCCTTTTTACCTCTTCTAGCAATTTCACCGTTAAAATTACACAACACTAGAATATGATAGGTTTATTATTTTTTTCAAAACAGTACACCAACAACAATTCAACACAAGAGATTATAAATTATAAATTTCAATGACCTTTTCTCGAACTAAATTGATATGCTCTTTTAGAGTTTCTGTTCCCCTGTCGAAAAGTAACTCCGCTCGATTGAAGAGTTTCTTTTGATCTTCCAGCTTTGCAAGGGCTTCATCCAATTTAGAGTTGATTTCCCACCGAACAATGCACTATGTTGCAATTCTGAGCTGTTCTTCGAATGTCATTCCCTAAAATAGAATTCATTTTCCTCGAATGTCATTCCCTAAAATAGAATTCATTTCCCTCTCAATCAATACAAAAATATATACTTGAACTAAGTCGAGAAATCGTCCCAAATTCATCTTCAGATTAGAAACTAGATTCATTGGAGTTTTGGGGCGATTGATTTCTTTGAAACTGACCGAACTATCGATAACGCCTATTTGAAAATCCACTATATACAGGGAAGCCGTGTTTTCGTCGAAGCCAACATTCTCGGCATTCAGATCATCAAGACCGAGTATTTGCGATAAAAGCAATAATTTAATGAGGCCTTTTCCAAATTCCTCAAAACGACTGAAGTATTTGCGTTCGAAACCAGTCCTAAATATGCATAATTTGGCAGGGGTGTAACATATATAATAATGATAAATGGAAAATACAAACTGGTTATAAATGGGTAGAAATTTAAAGAAACTTGCCAATCCTTTTCCAACATTGCAATAGTCTTGAATACGGATATTTCCTCTCCACATATATATATACTATTCTATCAGATGCAACCGGATTTCGGATGAACTTAACATTAGCTCCTATGCCGATAACTTCCAAAAATTTGTAAATAAATAGTTCGATCATATAAAAAGGTTCACGCCGAGTAACTAAAGTTTTCATTCGTAAATCATAAATAAAAATATTAGGCACTTATATTAATCGTGTGAAAGAACTTACTAGAAATATTGGATGTGTGGTGGTCTGTCTTGACATAGAAAACGCGCCGAATTCCATCGAAACTGACAATACACATCGCTCCAGAACGAGTGCCTAAACATTTTTTTAAGCAAAGCCAACAACTAAATTTACGCATACCTGACGGTTTGTTCTCGAAATCGACATCGATGAATTTATCACTGAACTTGCGAATAAAGAAGGTTTTAGCAGCCTCTTTGATGAATGTCGGAATATTGTCAAGAAATGTGGTATACTCCGCCTTGAGGTGTATCCATTCAAGCGCAAAAGTCCGATAAACAAGAAACAAATCGGCATCGTCCATCATTTTTGATATTTTGTGGGCTTTTCTTGCTTCTTCTTACTTAGCAATATTCCCCTTTACATTGCGAAAATTCTGAACAGTCAACACGTATATAGGCCAATGAGGAGCCAAGGAGTGCCTCTAAAATAAGTCAAATTAGTAATACTGATGTATTCGCATAAAATTAAAATTACGATTTTGATAAAAACTGTATTATATTTTTCTTTGTTATAAATTCATTCAAACTAGGTAAATAAATCGAGCAAATCCTATATTTTAAAAAGTGCTCAAAAAGTATAAAATAAATAAAAAGCTTACCAATACGAGTGTGACGTTGTGATTAACGCCAGCTTCCTCCACCGTTCCAACTAGCAAGTCGATATGCCGATCATTGATGAGTATTTGTTGAAACACTGACTCAATTTAGAAAACGGCACGTACTTTGTTTTTTAACTGTTTGATGGTCGCCTAAAATAAAGCTTTTAAATGTCCATCATACAATGATATAAAGAGCAAACCTTATTTTGAAGTTCAATTTTCAGTTTCATGCGACTTTCCATTGTGGTCTTGGAGATCAATAATGACATACATCGCTCACAAAAGCTAAAATTTAATTGATAAATTAAAATAAATTGCAAAAAGCTACTATTAATTAAGTAAAACAAAAAATAAACGATTGTACAAATAAAGTTGCAAATAAAATCCACAATACAATTTAAAAAATTTCCGTACTAATATTTAAAAAATGTATTCACTGTTTGTTTAAATGAAATTTCCCACTAAATATGAAGAAAGTCTTTGATTTTTTCATTGTTGTGAAAAAATAGAATAGCTAAAACAGTTTCCAAAAATTGAGGCATAATGCCAGAAACACAAATAACGCGCCATTTTAAATTCAGTGGGGTCGCGTAGCGAGGAGCATAAATTGCCAAGATAGCAATCGAGAGCAATCGAGTGCTATTTTTTACTCTCTCGCCCATAACTTCTTTTAAATGGAAATTTTTAAAATCTAATTAGAGAGCTGGATTCAGCACTGAATTTTCGATCTGCTACATACCAAACTTTCCTATTTCTGGAACAAAAAGTTTTTTGTCCAAATAGGTTTTCTCTCATTTTTGTTGAGGAAGAAATGCATTTATGTATAATAAAGGCTTATGACAATTACTTTTATCGTAGCAAACAGATTTGGCAACTGAGAGAACAGCTAAAAGTGGCATTTTTCCTGGGGATATTTGTCTTACTTCACTTCAAACTTGCTTGTACAACATGTTTCACGATTATCTATTTTAAATTTCTCATCCAATTAGTTACTTTATTCCTTTCTAACTTTGATTTGTATGTAAACGTTGTTGTTATGACCGAGTGGAAGTAGATGATGATGCCAACGCTATCATCGCTGATTTGATGCCGTGTGGATTTTTATGCCTCACCTTTGCGAGGACCACGGATTCCTCTTCGTATAGCTTTTCATTTTCATTTTCCACATTATGGTTTCATATTGATTATTCAATTTCTTCTTGAGCCGAATGCCTGTATTAATATCAAAGAGTGAATTCCAGTTACAAATGTGTGTTTCAATCAGTCGCAGTTTTCATTTAGTACCACTTTTCAGTTTTTGTTGTTTTCGCCACTTATGTGTCTCTAAACATCAGAGAAGTCAGAGAACTTTATAAAATTCATACTTTTGCTCAATTTTACCACACAATCTTGAAATATTACGCCTTTCAAGCCGACCCCCAATTTTAAAAGCATAGTTTCAATCTCCGACCCCTCATTTAGTCAAACCCCCAAAATAACGATCGATATCGTATCTCAAGCCAAGCGGAGGAAATCGCCCACTGGAAAATTGCCAAGAGAAGCATTAACAACTATTGGCTAAATAGGAAGAGGATGCTTAATATAGAGAATGATTCTCTAGAAAGACCTTCTCTTCCAAAACGCTGATATGTCGAGCCTGAGGATGAGGAGCTGGGTAATAAAAGTGAGGAATACGCCTTTGATTGAGCCATTGTAAAAATCTGAGTAAATTGTTTTCTTCCTTTCTCGTAAACTTGTGATAGTGTTCTGTAGATATGTGGTGCCTCTGTATATTACTTATTTTGTCTATTTGTTTAATTATATAGTGTCATGCAAAGCATAGACCATAGTACATTCTTTAAATAGTGTTTACAACTAGGCTCTGAAAACTGTTGTTTAACTTCCTCTGTGTAGCTTAATCACTAACGGCCAGCTGGTAGACCTGCCTAATTAATGGATCTAGGATCGTGTATAAGAAGTGTAAAAAAGAGAGGGTATGGTGTCTTATTGACTGAACCTCCCTTTTAAAGGAGGTTTTATATAAGTGGTGGTTCAGTGGTACAATGAGATAGTGTGTGTGTGTGTGTGAGAGAGAGACAGAAAACGAGTATTTTTAAAGATGAGTTTATTAATATAGAGAGATATAACAAATAATGCAAATTAAACAAATGGGAATAAAGTTAGATAGAGAAAGACAGACAACCGTCCCTCTCCCGGTACTACACACGTCTCCCCCGACCCTCTCTGAGGGCGGGGTTGACCCCTTTCTCTCTGGGTGTTATACAATAGTGGTTTAAGGGTTTGTCGGGTCATAGACCACGACATTCCCCGGCGCCAAAAAGGGGGTTGATGAAGATCTTCTTTTCCAATCGTTGATCTTGATTGGCAGCGTTCGGCTAGACGGGAAGCTGGTGGCTGGTGGAGAACTGACGGCGCTGGTAGGAGGCTGGTGGCTAACATGATGATAGTAGAGTAGTGGCGTAATATAGCTGTTGTGCTGGGTGGAATATGATGAATATACAGAGATGTTGGAGCGCGGCGAGAGACAGTGGTGAGTGGCATAGTAGTTGCCGGAGAATAAATTGGGGACGAAGAAGGAACGGGGGGTTAATATTGACGATTTCTCTTGTTAGAGAAGGGGAAGTTCTTTTTGTTGCACAGTGTTAGATGGTGGGGTCCTTTGCATTTTATGCAGATAGTGCGCATTGCACTTCCCCACTGTGCTTTTTTAGGCACTTTTCACACAATCCCAGCTTGATGGCTTGTACTGTTCTGGAAACCGGATCTGGAAACAGTGTGCATTGATTACTATCATGCTTGTCACTGTTCATCCCGACTTCGCAGAAAGCACAATTACTCACTGGTTTTGTGTTTTCTAACACTGTATTTGTTGCAACTTGGAGTTCGAACAATTTTTGTTCTTGTCTCTGCATTGAGTATACTAGGTTGTTCATGCTCTGATGGAGCAACTGGACATGCCTGAGTATCTCTTGCTGAGTTCTCTCCTGTTCCAATGCCATAGAGGCTAATTCAGTGTCGAAATCAGTCATGAATAACGGTGATTGACTAAGGAAATGGGGGGTTTATATACTACCGTTTTGACCTGTAACTGCCCTCGCTGCACGCTTAGTTCTTCTTTACGTTTCGGCATCTTTTTATACCGTGCCATACACCTACTACTGTGGTTGTTGCTATCGTACTTGTAACTTTTATAAGTATCTTTATGGCGAAACTTATCCCTTTAATGATATATATTATCGCCACTGGGCCTAAGAAGTAGGTCGCTGCTGTTGTAACCCCTAGCGCTATGCTAACTCCAATGGCTATTTTCCAGTGTTTACTCAGAATTTTTATTAGTGGTTTGAGATCTGGTAGCTTGGTTGAATAAAACCAGTCTAAGGCTGAAAATTCGTGCTCTATTATGTTATTTGTTATAGCAGTTTTTATGACTGCTTCTGCGTGAAACAAGAGTTCTCCTTGAATTTCAAACGTTTTCTTCTCGGTTCCGCATTTTATCGTGCATGTGTCTCGGATTTCGGATGAATCGTACTCTAGCCTCACTGTGTTTACTTTTTCTTTTTTGTTACATTCTACTGGGAAAGATTGTTCAGAACACATTATTACGGTTGTTAACGGTAATTCTGATGTGCATGTTATGTTGAGTCGACTTCCTACTTCACAGCTGTAACAACCTACGAGTTTATCGATTTTTACCGTGCACTGTTGATTTATGATGCACTGTGAACTGTGTAATAGTTTTCTTGATTCCCAAAGTATCACCATTTCATTGAGGTTAGACTTTGCAGATACTGAATTTTTTGTGCTGAGAAAGTCCATTGTTTCGGTGCTGATAGGTATTCTGTATCCTGATGAGTTTTTTAAACTATCCAGTTTAAAGAGTGGACATTGACAGCTTATTGGGCTGTTCTGTGCATTGCAGTTGCACCAATGATTGTTTTTGCACTGTTTAAATCTAGTTAAGACTTGCTCCTTATCTCGGCAAATTACCGGGAATTCGAAGTTTTCTGGAATCACAAGAGTTTCTTCCTCATTCTGTGCAAATCTTGTGTCCATTAACCTATGGTGCGGTTGTTGAATGGATATTATTGTTATATTAGCGTTTTCTAATTGATATTTCTTGTGAGGTTCGAGCCATTTTAATTTTGTTGTACTTTTACTGAGTATGGTTTCTTCGATCCAAACAGATACGCTCATTTTCCATTGAGAACATTTGAATATGTGGTAGGCGTCTTTTGCTATTGGAATATGTGCTACTTTATAGAAGTTGCATGCTTTCATGGGTAGAAAACAGAGGCACGACATAAGTGCTCCTCCACATGTTCTTTCACAAGATGAATATCCCGGGAAGTCGTGAGCTTCATTTAATTCCTCTATTTCCTGATCGGCTCTCATTCGTTCGCACGTCTTTTTTGATAGGTCACAAGAACCCATCTGGGGACACCGTAGTTTAGAGAATGTTTTAGTCTCCGTGTCTCTTGTGTAAAATAATGTTTGTTTCATACACTTCATTGTCGTTACTCCTTTTTTTATACGTATACCACCGATCGTCTTGTTATCGTGCTTAATTTGGATACAGAGTTCTTTATTTAGATTATTGAAGAGCATTTCCCTCCTGTACTCCATTCTACACTGCTCTTTGTTATCGCAGATCATATCTATCGTTTGTCTCATGTATCCCTGCTGGCATCCTCCTGCCATGTCAATTAATGTTGTAATAATAATTAGTAGCGTAGCAGTTGGGGCCAAACTGACTGTTTTGAAGGTGCTTAAAGAAAACGTGCCTTCTTCTTTTTTAATTTCATCGTTATTTATCTCTTTGTCCTTTACTTTCAATTGCAAATGCTTGGTAGAATTTTTTCGATTTCGGTACTGTTTTACCATCCATATTATTAACAAACTTGTGGAGATTAGTAATTGGATAATTACTGTTATGGAGACTATGGCTCCTATCGGCCAGCAATGTGGATTGCCCATTAGTGCTTTTGAGAGGAGTGTTTTTGCAGATTCGCAGAATTCTAAAGGCGAACATATTTTGGAGATATTTCCAATGTCGCTAATTACTTCGATTTTTGATTCGGCGTTTAATGGCGATATCGGTAGAAGAAAATGCACACGTTCTAATTCGTTTTCAATCCTTTGGCAGTCTTTATTAATGCAGAGTTTAAACGTCTGTCCTATGGATAATATAGATACTTTCCCATTATCACATTTTATAAATTCGTCTGCGGTCTTTGCGACGCCTTTCTGTGGTAGCTGCATTATTAATGCTATGCACATTAATGATGTTGTTGTTGAGATTCCGATTTTCTTTGGCTCTATCAATTTTCTGCTGTCATTTAACGCAAAATTATTCTCGGGGGTTTTCTCTGAATTGTCTTCCTCATCGTAGACTTCTAGATTATTATCCCCTTCTTCTCTATCTGTTCTTATTTTAGCTTTTGTATTTATTTCTAGTGGGAATAGTTTAGCTATTGGTCGCAGCAGGATTTTCCTGTTGGCCGTAAGAACTTTTGCTGACCTAATTGGACCATCGGTACTTTTGACAGTATCGACTATTTTTCCTATTCACCACTGTCCTCTAGGTAACAGTTCGTTTTCAATGAGTATAATGTCTCCTATTTCTGGGATAGTTGACCCATGTCGTCGTTGTTTATAGTTGGCCTTTTGTGTGTCCCGAAGCGTCGTGAGATATTCTGTTTTCCATTTCTCCCAAAACTTGTCCGCTATTTCTTCTGAAAAGGCTAGCGCTTCTCTGGCTTGATCTATGGTATGTGTAGACTCTGAATCATATATGTCATCTTCTTGCGAATACTCTGCTTTGGGGATGGAGTACTTTAAATTTCCGTTTAGAAAATCAATTGGGCGCAGGAGCATGCTACTTAGATCTTCTGTGTCCACTTTTGTTAGTGGTCTTGAATTGATAATAGCCTCAATTCTTGTCATAGCTGTATATAGTTCTATGAATGATAGTTTCTTTTTCCCAATAGATTTTATCATAGCTCTTTTTACCGACCCTACTAGTCTTTCCCAGGCACCTCCCATCCATGGGGCACCTGGTGGGTTGAAGATCCATTTTATTCCTGTATTTGCGCAGTAATTCATTATGGATTTCCCTGTATCTGGGTCACTTTCAAACATAGATGAGATTACTCTTTCTCCCAATTTAAAGTTAGACCCACAGTCTGTGCGCATAATTTGCGGTACTCCTCTTCTTGAGATGAAGCGTATGAAACTATTCAAAAAGGCTCCTGCACTTAGGTTTTCCACCACTTCCATATGTATTGCTCTGGTTGTCAAACATGTGTAGAGGCATATGTACATTTTTTGATTTTCTTTATTTTTAAAAGGGCCCATAAAGTCTGCTCCAGAATTTTCAAAGGGTTTTGCTATCTTTACTCTGTCCTCGGGTAAAGGAGGCATCACCGGAGCCCCAAAGGGCAAACTTTGCTCCTTTCGGCATTTTACGCATACTTTCATTTGCCGTTTTATCATGTTTGACGGTTGGGGTAACCAGAATCGTTGTCTTAGGAGACAAAGTAGGTGGCTCTTTCCTATGTGAGCGTTATTGGTGTGAATGTCTCTGATAATTAGTTCAGCTAACTTTGAGTTTTTTGGGATGTAGATGGGTTGTTATTATTTTTGTTTTCGCTTAGCATTTTTTCTATGATATCTTTTGGAAATTTTCTATAAATTACATCCATCCACATAGGGTCGTATTTCGAAGCAGCATCGAAACCTGTGCATGTCATTTGGTTTACCAGTGCTTTTATTGAGTCTAAGGTCTCATCGCACTCTTCTGGTGAACTGCCGGCTGGCGGTAAATCAGATAGTCTAGTGATTATGGCTAATCTATTCCTTCCTATGTCTTTGAATTTAGCTTGCACTGTGGATACCATCCACTCGTAATTTTCTGGCTTAATTCTGATGCCTTGAATAATTATCTTGGCCTTTCCTACCAGACTATCTTTTAAGTACATTATTTTTTCCATGTTTGATAACTCTCTGTTTTGATGTACCAGGATTTCAAACATTCCCCAAAATTCCTCGAAATCTTCCACGTTCCCATTGAACTTTGGAATGGAGAGGTGTGGTGTCTTTATGGGTTTTATCCCATTATCCTTATGTAACTCATGGTTATGTGAGTTCCTAAGTCTTGTTATGCCGCTAATATCTTCCAGTGAATTATCCCGTGGTATTTCCCTCTCAATATTTCTCTCTGTTTCTACTGAATACTCATTTTTGTGTTTATTTTTTAATTTGGCTATTTCATATTGACAAGTCGTCTCTGCACGTCTAGTTGCCAGTGCATGTTGGAAATTTCTAGACGTTGTTAGAAGCTCTTGGTATTGCAATGTTTGTTGGAACTGAGTTATGTTGTCCTCCATTTCTTTAATTTCCGATTTCTTTGTATTCTCGTATATTATCGTTAATCTGGCCACTTGATCCTCCAGGTCTTTGTGAGCCAGCGACACTTGTTCCTGTGCTGCGTCAATCAAATGCATATTGCGCACACAATTTAGTATCGTTTGTTCTATGGACATATGTTCATTTGGCGCAGTATCTTCTGTGTACTTCCCATATATCTGGATCAGATCCTTTAGGGTGTGGTATCTCGATTGAATGTCTTGCTTTATTAGCAAAGTGGCCATATTTTCTTGTATTATTGCGCCGTTGATTATAATATTTTTGTCGAGAATAATTCACTCGTGCTACTTTTTCTTAATTATAAGAAATTCTCTAGCTATGCTTATCTGCCTATTTAGCCGGCAATTTATTGCTCCTGTCTATAATCTTAGGCTTGGTGACCTAACTTCTAGGCTTGGTGACCTAGGTAAAAACGGGCGGTATTGATTACCAGCTCCGTGAGACTTTATTTCAAATAAACCTATTGGCTTGTTTGAAATGGGCGGTTCCTATGTTTCAGAACGGCCGATGCACCAAAATATGGTGTCTTATTGACTGAACCTCCCTTTTAAAGGAGGTTTTATATAAGTGGTGGTTCAGTGGTACAATGAGATAGTGTGTGTGTGTGTGTGTGTGTGTGTGTGTGTGTGTGAGAGAGAGACAGAAAACGAGTATTTTTAAAGATGAGTTTATTAATATAGAGAGATATAACAAATAATGCAAATTAAACAAATGGGAATAAAGTTAGATAGAGAAAGACAGACAACCGTCCCTCTCCCGGTACTACACACGTCTCCCCCGACCCTCTCTGAGGGCGGGGTTGACCCCTTTCTCTCTGGGTGTTATACAATAGTGGTTTAAGGGTTTGTCGGGTCATAGACCACGACATTCCCCGGCGCCAAAAAGGGGGTTGATGAAGATCTTCTTTTCCAATCGTTGATCTTGATTGGCAGCGTTCGGCTAGACGGGAAGCTGGTGGCTGGTGGAGAACTGACGGCGCTGGTAGGAGGCTGGTGGCTAACATGATGATAGTAGAGTAGTGGCGTAATATAGCTGTTGTGCTGGGTGGAATATGATGAATATACAGAGATGTTGGAGCGCGGCGAGAGACAGTGGTGAGTGGCATAGTAGTTGCCGGAGAATAAATTGGGGACGAAGAAGGAACGGGGGGTTAATATTGACGATTTCTCTTGTTAGAGAAGGGGAAGTTCTTTTTGTTGCACAGTGTTAGATGGTGGGGTCCTTTGCATTTTATGCAGATAGTGCGCATTGCACTTCCCCACTGTGCTTTTTTAGGCACTTTTCACACAATCCCAGCTTGATGGCTTGTACTGTTCTGGAAACCGGATCTGGAAACAGTGTGCATTGATTACTATCATGCTTGTCACTGTTCATCCCGACTTCGCAGAAAGCACAATTACTCACTGGTTTTGTGTTTTCTAACACTGTATTTGTTGCAACTTGGAGTTCGAACAATTTTTGTTCTTGTCTCTGCATTGAGTATACTAGGTTGTTCATGCTCTGATGGAGCAACTGGACATGCCTGAGTATCTCTTGCTGAGTTCTCTCCTGTTCCAATGCCATAGAGGCTAATTCAGTGTCGAAATCAGTCATGAATAACGGTGATTGACTAAGGAAATGGGGGGTTTATATACTACCGTTTTGACCTGTAACTGCCCTCGCTGCACGCTTAGTTCTTCTTTACGTTTCGGCATCTTTTTATACCGTGCCATACACCTACTACTGTGGTTGTTGCTATCGTACTTGTAACTTTTATAAGTATCTTTATGGCGAAACTTATCCCTTTAATGATATATATTATCGCCACTGGGCCTAAGAAGTAGGTCGCTGCTGTTGTAACCCCTAGCGCTATGCTAACTCCAATGGCTATTTTCCAGTGTTTACTCAGAATTTTTATTAGTGGTTTGAGATCTGGTAGCTTGGTTGAATAAAACCAGTCTAAGGCTGAAAATTCGTGCTCTATTATGTTATTTGTTATAGCAGTTTTTATGACTGCTTCTGCGTGAAACAAGAGTTCTCCTTGAATTTCAAACGTTTTCTTCTCGGTTCCGCATTTTATCGTGCATGTGTCTCGGATTTCGGATGAATCGTACTCTAGCCTCACTGTGTTTACTTTTTCTTTTTTGTTACATTCTACTGGGAAAGATTGTTCAGAACACATTATTACGGTTGTTAACGGTAATTCTGATGTGCATGTTATGTTGAGTCGACTTCCTACTTCACAGCTGTAACAACCTACGAGTTTATCGATTTTTACCGTGCACTGTTGATTTATGATGCACTGTGAACTGTGTAATAGTTTTCTTGATTCCCAAAGTATCACCATTTCATTGAGGTTAGACTTTGCAGATACTGAATTTTTTGTGCTGAGAAAGTCCATTGTTTCGGTGCTGATAGGTATTCTGTATCCTGATGAGTTTTTTAAACTATCCAGTTTAAAGAGTGGACATTGACAGCTTATTGGGCTGTTCTGTGCATTGCAGTTGCACCAATGATTGTTTTTGCACTGTTTAAATCTAGTTAAGACTTGCTCCTTATCTCGGCAAATTACCGGGAATTCGAAGTTTTCTGGAATCACAAGAGTTTCTTCCTCATTCTGTGCAAATCTTGTGTCCATTAACCTATGGTGCGGTTGTTGAATGGATATTATTGTTATATTAGCGTTTTCTAATTGATATTTCTTGTGAGGTTCGAGCCATTTTAATTTTGTTGTACTTTTACTGAGTATGGTTTCTTCGATCCAAACAGATACGCTCATTTTCCATTGAGAACATTTGAATATGTGGTAGGCGTCTTTTGCTATTGGAATATGTGCTACTTTATAGAAGTTGCATGCTTTCATGGGTAGAAAACAGAGGCACGACATAAGTGCTCCTCCACATGTTCTTTCACAAGATGAATATCCCGGGAAGTCGTGAGCTTCATTTAATTCCTCTATTTCCTGATCGGCTCTCATTCGTTCGCACGTCTTTTTTGATAGGTCACAAGAACCCATCTGGGGACACCGTAGTTTAGAGAATGTTTTAGTCTCCGTGTCTCTTGTGTAAAATAATGTTTGTTTCATACACTTCATTGTCGTTACTCCTTTTTTTATACGTATACCACCGATCGTCTTGTTATCGTGCTTAATTTGGATACAGAGTTCTTTATTTAGATTATTGAAGAGCATTTCCCTCCTGTACTCCATTCTACACTGCTCTTTGTTATCGCAGATCATATCTATCGTTTGTCTCATGTATCCCTGCTGGCATCCTCCTGCCATGTCAATTAATGTTGTAATAATAATTAGTAGCGTAGCAGTTGGGGCCAAACTGACTGTTTTGAAGGTGCTTAAAGAAAACGTGCCTTCTTCTTTTTTAATTTCATCGTTATTTATCTCTTTGTCCTTTACTTTCAATTGCAAATGCTTGGTAGAATTTTTTCGATTTCGGTACTGTTTTACCATCCATATTATTAACAAACTTGTGGAGATTAGTAATTGGATAATTACTGTTATGGAGACTATGGCTCCTATCGGCCAGCAATGTGGATTGCCCATTAGTGCTTTTGAGAGGAGTGTTTTTGCAGATTCGCAGAATTCTAAAGGCGAACATATTTTGGAGATATTTCCAATGTCGCTAATTACTTCGATTTTTGATTCGGCGTTTAATGGCGATATCGGTAGAAGAAAATGCACACGTTCTAATTCGTTTTCAATCCTTTGGCAGTCTTTATTAATGCAGAGTTTAAACGTCTGTCCTATGGATAATATAGATACTTTCCCATTATCACATTTTATAAATTCGTCTGCGGTCTTTGCGACGCCTTTCTGTGGTAGCTGCATTATTAATGCTATGCACATTAATGATGTTGTTGTTGAGATTCCGATTTTCTTTGGCTCTATCAATTTTCTGCTGTCATTTAACGCAAAATTATTCTCGGGGGTTTTCTCTGAATTGTCTTCCTCATCGTAGACTTCTAGATTATTATCCCCTTCTTCTCTATCTGTTCTTATTTTAGCTTTTGTATTTATTTCTAGTGGGAATAGTTTAGCTATTGGTCGCAGCAGGATTTTCCTGTTGGCCGTAAGAACTTTTGCTGACCTAATTGGACCATCGGTACTTTTGACAGTATCGACTATTTTTCCTATTCACCACTGTCCTCTAGGTAACAGTTCGTTTTCAATGAGTATAATGTCTCCTATTTCTGGGATAGTTGACCCATGTCGTCGTTGTTTATAGTTGGCCTTTTGTGTGTCCCGAAGCGTCGTGAGATATTCTGTTTTCCATTTCTCCCAAAACTTGTCCGCTATTTCTTCTGAAAAGGCTAGCGCTTCTCTGGCTTGATCTATGGTATGTGTAGACTCTGAATCATATATGTCATCTTCTTGCGAATACTCTGCTTTGGGGATGGAGTACTTTAAATTTCCGTTTAGAAAATCAATTGGGCGCAGGAGCATGCTACTTAGATCTTCTGTGTCCACTTTTGTTAGTGGTCTTGAATTGATAATAGCCTCAATTCTTGTCATAGCTGTATATAGTTCTATGAATGATAGTTTCTTTTTCCCAATAGATTTTATCATAGCTCTTTTTACCGACCCTACTAGTCTTTCCCAGGCACCTCCCATCCATGGGGCACCTGGTGGGTTGAAGATCCATTTTATTCCTGTATTTGCGCAGTAATTCATTATGGATTTCCCTGTATCTGGGTCACTTTCAAACATAGATGAGATTACTCTTTCTCCCAATTTAAAGTTAGACCCACAGTCTGTGCGCATAATTTGCGGTACTCCTCTTCTTGAGATGAAGCGTATGAAACTATTCAAAAAGGCTCCTGCACTTAGGTTTTCCACCACTTCCATATGTATTGCTCTGGTTGTCAAACATGTGTAGAGGCATATGTACATTTTTTGATTTTCTTTATTTTTAAAAGGGCCCATAAAGTCTGCTCCAGAATTTTCAAAGGGTTTTGCTATCTTTACTCTGTCCTCGGGTAAAGGAGGCATCACCGGAGCCCCAAAGGGCAAACTTTGCTCCTTTCGGCATTTTACGCATACTTTCATTTGCCGTTTTATCATGTTTGACGGTTGGGGTAACCAGAATCGTTGTCTTAGGAGACAAAGTAGGTGGCTCTTTCCTATGTGAGCGTTATTGGTGTGAATGTCTCTGATAATTAGTTCAGCTAACTTTGAGTTTTTTGGGATGTAGATGGGTTGTTATTATTTTTGTTTTCGCTTAGCATTTTTTCTATGATATCTTTTGGAAATTTTCTATAAATTACATCCATCCACATAGGGTCGTATTTCGAAGCAGCATCGAAACCTGTGCATGTCATTTGGTTTACCAGTGCTTTTATTGAGTCTAAGGTCTCATCGCACTCTTCTGGTGAACTGCCGGCTGGCGGTAAATCAGATAGTCTAGTGATTATGGCTAATCTATTCCTTCCTATGTCTTTGAATTTAGCTTGCACTGTGGATACCATCCACTCGTAATTTTCTGGCTTAATTCTGATGCCTTGAATAATTATCTTGGCCTTTCCTACCAGACTATCTTTTAAGTACATTATTTTTTCCATGTTTGATAACTCTCTGTTTTGATGTACCAGGATTTCAAACATTCCCCAAAATTCCTCGAAATCTTCCACGTTCCCATTGAACTTTGGAATGGAGAGGTGTGGTGTCTTTATGGGTTTTATCCCATTATCCTTATGTAACTCATGGTTATGTGAGTTCCTAAGTCTTGTTATGCCGCTAATATCTTCCAGTGAATTATCCCGTGGTATTTCCCTCTCAATATTTCTCTCTGTTTCTACTGAATACTCATTTTTGTGTTTATTTTTTAATTTGGCTATTTCATATTGACAAGTCGTCTCTGCACGTCTAGTTGCCAGTGCATGTTGGAAATTTCTAGACGTTGTTAGAAGCTCTTGGTATTGCAATGTTTGTTGGAACTGAGTTATGTTGTCCTCCATTTCTTTAATTTCCGATTTCTTTGTATTCTCGTATATTATCGTTAATCTGGCCACTTGATCCTCCAGGTCTTTGTGAGCCAGCGACACTTGTTCCTGTGCTGCGTCAATCAAATGCATATTGCGCACACAATTTAGTATCGTTTGTTCTATGGACATATGTTCATTTGGCGCAGTATCTTCTGTGTACTTCCCATATATCTGGATCAGATCCTTTAGGGTGTGGTATCTCGATTGAATGTCTTGCTTTATTAGCAAAGTGGCCATATTTTCTTGTATTATTGCGCCGTTGATTATAATATTTTTGTCGAGAATAATTCACTCGTGCTACTTTTTCTTAATTATAAGAAATTCTCTAGCTATGCTTATCTGCCTATTTAGCCGGCAATTTATTGCTCCTGTCTATAATCTTAGGCTTGGTGACCTAACTTCTAGGCTTGGTGACCTAGGTAAAAACGGGCGGTATTGATTACCAGCTCCGTGAGACTTTATTTCAAATAAACCTATTGGCTTGTTTGAAATGGGCGGTTCCTATGTTTCAGAACGGCCGATGCACCAAAATATGGTGTCTTATTGACTGAACCTCCCTTTTAAAGGAGGTTTTATATAAGTGGTGGTTCAGTGGTACAATGAGATAGTGTGTGTGTGTGTGTGTGTGTGTGTGTGTGTGAGAGAGAGACAGAAAACGAGTATTTTTAAAGATGAGTTTATTAATATAGAGAGATATAACAAATAATGCAAATTAAACAAATGGGAATAAAGTTAGATAGAGAAAGACAGACAACCGTCCCTCTCCCGGTACTACACACGTCTCCCCCGACCCTCTCTGAGGGCGGGGTTGACCCCTTTCTCTCTGGGTGTTATACAATAGTGGTTTAAGGGTTTGTCGGGTCATAGACCACGACAAAGGGGCTGTGTTTCCGACCCGACCTGGTCACATTCTGACTTTTAAGCCTATCTTATTCCGTAACATTTGCTTGCTTATTTATTCTTTGCTATCTATCTAAAATAAACTTCTCGAATTCAGTTGTTCCTGCATAATTGCAAAATAACCTTATTCTTTCAAATTCTATATCCCTTATCCTTCTCCACATACAAGCCTACTTTCCCGAACTCATTCGACTAAATAACTCTTGATCTAAAGTATTAGGAAAGCACATTATTCTTTCTATTTCTACCCAAATAAGACATATAGTAAATATTACTAGTATACTTGTTATTGCAAAGCAGTTATTAAGCGGAAGACGGCTGGCACTCTAAGCGTGAAACTACGAAATACACGGCAGCAACGATTTGGGGGGTCGGGGGTTAAACCAAACTGAGCGATCGTTATTTTGGGGGTTTGACTAAATGAGGGGTCGGAGATTGAAACTATGCTTTTAAAATTGGGGGTCGGCTTGAAAGGCGTAATATTTCAAGATTGTGTGGTAAAATTGAGCAAAAGTATGAATTTTATAAAGTTCTCTGACTTCTCTGATGTTTAGAGACACATAAGTTGCGAAAACAACAAAAACTGAAAAGTGGTACTAAATGAAAACTGCGACTGATTGAAACACACATTTGTAACTGGAATTCACTCTTTGATATTAATACAGGCATTCGGATCAAGAAGAAATTGAATAATCAATATGAAACCATAATGTGGAAAATGAAAATGAAAAGCTATACGAAGAGGAATCCGTGGTCCTCGCAAAGGTGAGGCATAAAAATCCACACGGCATCAAATCAGCGATGATAGCGTTGGCATCATCATCTACTTCCACTCGGTCATAACAACAACGTTTACATACAAATCAAAGTTAGAAAGGAATAAAGTAACTAATTGGATGAGAAATTTAAAATAGATAATCGTGAAACATGTTGTACAAGCAAGTTTGAAGTGAAGTAAGACAAATATCCCCAGGAAAAATGCCACTTTTAGCTGTTCTCTCAGTTGCCAAATCTGTTTGCTACGATAAAAGTAATTGTCATAAGCCTTTATTATACATAAATGCATTTCTTCCTCAACAAAAATGAGAGAAAACCTATTTGGACAAAAAACTTTTTGTTCCAGAAATAGGAAAGTTTGGTATGTAGCAGATCGAAAATTCAGTGCTGAATCCAGCTCTCTAATTAGATTTTAAAAATTTCCATTTAAAAGAAGTTATGGGCGAGAGAGTAAAAAATAGCACTCGATTGCTCTCGATTGCTATCTTGGCAATTTATGCTCCTCGCTACGCGACCCCACTGAATTTAAAATGGCGCGTTATTTGTGTTTCTGGCATTATGCCTCAATTTTTGGAAACTGTTTTAGCTATTCTATTTTTTCACAACAATGAAAAAATTAAAGACTTTCTTCATATTTAGTGGGAAATTTCATTTAAACAAACAGTGAATACATTTTTTAAATATTAGTACGGAAATTTTTTAAATTGTATTGTGGATTTTATTTGCAACTTTATTTGTACAATCGTTTATTTTTTGTTTTACTTAATTAATAGTAGCTTTTTGCAATTTATTTTAATTTATCAATTAAATTTTAGCTTTTGTAAGCGATGTATGTCATTATTGATCTCCAAGACCACAATGGAAAGTCGCATGAAACTGAAAATTGAACTTCAAAATAAGGTTTGCTCTTTATATCATTGTATGATGGACATTTAAAAGCTTTATTTTAGGCGACCATCAAACAGTTAAAAAACAAAGTACGTGCCGTTTTCTAAATTGAGTCAGTGTTTCAACAAATACTCATCAATGATCGGCATATCGACTTGCTAGTTGGAACGGTGGAGGAAGCTGGCGTTAATCACAACGTCACACTCGTATTGGTAAGCTTTTTATTTATTTTATACTTTTTGAGCACTTTTTAAAATATAGGATTTGCTCGATTTATTTACCTAGTTTGAATGAATTTATAACAAAGAAAAATATAATACAGTTTTTATCAAAATCGTAATTTTAATTTTATGCGAATACATCAGTATTACTAATTTGACTTATTTTAGAGGCACTCCTTGGCTCCTCATTGGCCTATATACGTGTTGACTGTTCAGAATTTTCGCAATGTAAAGGGGAATATTGCTAAGTAAGAAGAAGCAAGAAAAGCCCACAAAATATCAAAAATGATGGACGATGCCGATTTGTTTCTTGTTTATCGGACTTTTGCGCTTGAATGGATACACCTCAAGGCGGAGTATACCACATTTCTTGACAATATTCCGACATTCATCAAAGAGGCTGCTAAAACCTTCTTTATTCGCAAGTTCAGTGATAAATTCATCGATGTCGATTTCGAGAACAAACCGTCAGGTATGCGTAAATTTAGTTGTTGGCTTTGCTTAAAAAAATGTTTAGGCACTCGTTCTGGAGCGATGTGTATTGTCAGTTTCGATGGAATTCGGCGCGTTTTCTATGTCAAGACAGACCACCACACATCCAATATTTCTAGTAAGTTCTTTCACACGATTAATATAAGTGCCTAATATTTTTATTTATGATTTACGAATGAAAACTTTAGTTACTCGGCGTGAACCTTTTTATATGATCGAACTATTTATTTACAAATTTTTGGAAGTTATCGGCATAGGAGCTAATGTTAAGTTCATCCGAAATCCGGTTGCATCTGATAGAATAGTATATATATATGTGGAGAGGAAATATCCGTATTCAAGACTATTGCAATGTTGGAAAAGGATTGGCAAGTTTCTTTAAATTTCTACCCATTTATAACCAGTTTGTATTTTCCATTTATCATTATTATATATGTTACACCCCTGCCAAATTATGCATATTTAGGACTGGTTTCGAACGCAAATACTTCAGTCGTTTTGAGGAATTTGGAAAAGGCCTCATTAAATTATTGCTTTTATCGCAAATACTCGGTCTTGATGATCTGAATGCCGAGAATGTTGGCTTCGACGAAAACACGGCTTCCCTGTATATAGTGGATTTTCAAATAGGCGTTATCGATAGTTCGGTCAGTTTCAAAGAAATCAATCGCCCCAAAACTCCAATGAATCTAGTTTCTAATCTGAAGATGAATTTGGGACGATTTCTCGACTTAGTTCAAGTATATATTTTTGTATTGATTGAGAGGGAAATGAATTCTATTTTAGGGAATGACATTCGAGGAAAATGAATTCTATTTTAGGGAATGACATTCGAAGAACAGCTCAGAATTGCAACATAGTGCATTGTTCGGTGGGAAATCAACTCTAAATTGGATGAAGCCCTTGCAAAGCTGGAAGATCAAAAGAAACTCTTCAATCGAGCGGAGTTACTTTTCGACAGGGGAACAGAAACTCTAAAAGAGCATATCAATTTAGTTCGAGAAAAGGTCATTGAAATTTATAATTTATAATCTCTTGTGTTGAATTGTTGTTGGTGTACTGTTTTGAAAAAAATAATAAACCTATCATATTCTAGTGTTGTGTAATTTTAACGGTGAAATTGCTAGAAGAGGTAAAAAGGGGTGGGCTAAGTAATTTATGTATGAACCATCAAAGCTAATTTTTCTAAAATTGTTTAATAATAAAATGGTTTACTTAAACCTACATTTAACTTATAGTGATGAAACTTTTGAGTAATACTCATTACTAAAGAACATTTTAGATAAAAATTATGAAATAGCTTTGGTAAAATTAGATGGGAAGATCAATAATTTGGATCTAAGATACGAACTGTTATTCCATAATACCAATATGAATGTTGATATAGATGATAATAATAATATTCTAGCGAATAGTATATGTAAAGAGAAGGAATAAAAATACTCTGCATAATATTTGTCTACTATGTCTACTCTTCTTTAGGTAGAACACTATCTACAATCACTATTACGTTCTTTTCTCCAAAAGGAGGCGATCCAATTAGGTTTTCCACTTCATCATAGTTCAGCACTTCACGCTTAAGAAGCTCTTGAGCAAGTCGAAATGAACATTTGCTATAAGGATGATCAAGTTTTATTCGTTTTAGATATAATTCAAACATCTCTTTCCTCTCCATTACAGTTGGTGAATCAATGATAATATGGCGATCGAAACGTCCTGATAGTAACAAAGCCTATAAACGTATATAAAATTGATTTAAAATAACTCAAAATAGTGTCTTATATTGAATGAAACAATATTTACCTTATCAAGAATATCAGGTCTATTTGTACTACCCAGAACCATTATCCCTCGCTCACTACCCATACCATCCATCTCTACGAGTAACTGATTAAGCATCTGTTCTTCCTCATTAGAACCACCACCTTAAAATAACTACTTTAATAACATTATCTAAAATACATTGTGGTATCTAAAAATGTAAGTGTACTACTGTATACGATTCATTACATAATATATGGTAGTTTCACATTGCAAACAGCATATTTTTTTATACAGCTTATTTAATCCAAATATATTAAGAAGATAATCTTAACTGTAGAAAATCTGTCTCAATCATTACCTCGCTGATAAACAAAAGTAAATGAACTTAAAAAAAAACACACGAGTAGGTATTTATTAATAATTATATACGTAGATATATTTCAGATTTCAAATATAAATTAAAACATACAAAAATTACTGACTGGCTCTCCACTGATACTCTTTGAGTAAATATTCATATAAATAAAAGGCCAGTCCTTCTCAGGAAATACAATAATTTTATTAATCTGAAAAGTAAAAAAACAAACTCGGAAAATTTTTTTCCTTATAAGCATGTATTAATAAATTGACTCCAAGTAGTTCTCTGAACACCTGTTGGTCCATCTTGTAAAGGTTGAGGATCAGGTGATCAGGCTGATCCTTCCTTTATGTTAATATGAGACTATGTTTACACAGGGTTATAAGATAGAGAGTTTATTACTAAGGTTTATTATATTAACAACAAGAAAAGGGTAGGGCCAAAGGGTAAGAGGCTCAGGGCACCCGCACTGCCCTGTGTCCCCGCCTTGTACCTCTTTTATAGGGTAGCTTAGGTCAGAGACGCAGAGCGCATCCGAGATGTACCTCACAATCTGAACTTGGACTGAAATAGTAAAGAAAATGGAATAATTTTAAAAGCACATAATTAACTTGAGTATATAAAAACAGCTAAAAGACTATATACAAACCTTATCATATACAAAATACCATAGCTGAAGACTGAAATAGAGAAGTACTACAGTTTAATCAAAACTGGTAGCGAAAGCGGCGATGTTGTTTTTAACTTGTGTCAGGTACTCTTCATAGGCTTCGCTCGTCTTCAAATTAATACATCTATCTCGGAAAAATTTCTTCTGAGAAATAATTGCATCATCGGCGTCGTCCACCTTCTTTGGAAACTCCCATTGTTCAAAACATTCCTTCCCTATTTTTATGCGTAAGGCTTTATTCTTCTTTAAATACTCTTCCACTTTGGCACTTCTCGTGTGGTGAGAAATCTGAATAAAGAATTTGAGTATTTAGCAATTTTAAGTCGAAGTCTAGAGAAAAATCTCTTTGAAAATTAATCAAATTTCAAAATTTTTCTTACTATAATAAAGATAAAAGAAAAGTCATTAAAAATAGATGCGAGAATACCTGGAAATCCACAACGCTAAGTTTTCCGTCGCCATCAACACCATAATTTGCCAAGTGGAGGTCCGTTAGGTAGAAGAGATGACGGAGTAAATCCAGCTGCGACATTTGTACGTCATCCATTGTAGTATCGACAGCTCGGCGAAAGCCCGGAACTAAAATGCATATAAAGTGTAAAGCACTATACCGATTTGTCGTGTTAAAAGTAATTTTGACTATTTAAAAGCGAAATGTTCAAAAAATGAAAAACTACACTATTTTAAAATTTACCATCTTTTGTGGCAATGTAGAGTCCAAACCTAGATTGATGAACATTCGGTAAGAAGTGCACCTCCGGACCAACATTGATTAGTTTCAACAGCCGATAGACAAATAATTCACGGAGATCAGCATGTTGATGGTTTGAACTGCGAGTCGATATGCCCAGATGTATTTTCACATGAAATATTCCAAACTCGACGTCATTCTTCATTACTCTGCACACTATACCGCCCTAAAAGGTTTATTAATAAATAACAATTATAACAATAAAGATAAAAAGCATCTAAAGCTAAAGGAACATTTATTTATTACTGTTACTATTTTACTAAACTTACTTGAGCACCACTATTTTCCCTCGGTTTCCGATTGCACTCTGTCTTGACGACAGGACATCCAGGATCTTCGTTCAGGAGGTTTAAAAAGTAGACATGTGCTGCGTCCTCCATATATTTGGTGTCAGCGTCTACGTAATGAGCGAATTCTTCGTTGAAATCGTTGTATATGTTTTCGAAAGGTGGATACGCAATGAAGAAAGTAGATTCCCTTAGTTTTCCAGAGTGACCAATTGCACTGTCGACATAATCCTTGACTTTATGTTCCCTCCTTGATTTCTTTGCACTTTGAGCTAACCCGAAGCTTACTTTGAACGTCGCCCAATTAGGAAGAAGAGAATGTTTCTATAATTTCAAACATATTTAAATAAAACCAATGAAGTTCTAATTTATGTATTATTAAATACAACAATATTATGCTAACTAACGTACTTTAAGAATTTAATATCGAAAATCGTGTCCACGCAGTGTAAAACAAAGAATAAATAATTATAACCACTTACAACAATAATCTCATCGTTATCTTTTATGCCAATTTGTTGAAGAGTGAAATTCGGATATAGGATTTCCTGCCCATTGCTGAATAGTTCTATGTATTCTTCGTTTATTCCCCATAAAGAACTAATACGTTTCAGCAATTGTTCTACCGTGGTCTGAATTTAAAAATTCCAATTAATTATTAGAAATAAAACTTAAAGAAAAAAATTGCAAATTAAAGTAACCTGGTTGCTGAACTTGATAAAAGCTTTATGATGAGATGATCCTTCATGATCACGTAAATGAATAATCAAAGTAATCTGCATTTCTTCACTCTATAAACTAAAAAAACAATAATAGAAGTGTTAAGAGGAAAAAGATTTAACAGCATAGCTAATATTATAATAACACTAAAAATATGGGGTATTCTATTTAGATATTGGAAAAGAGAAAATTCATTAGTGACAGGTGTGTTAGCTAAAAATATTTTGGAAGCAAATTGAAACATAACGCCATAAAGACGCGCTACTTTGAATATGTATAAGTAAATGGTTGAAAACCGAGCCATTTTCAGTGGGAAATTATTTTTCTACATAAAATTTTTCTCTAATTAAATGGCATAGTTTACTTAACATTTAACTTTTAATAAAACCAATCTCGAGTACTCATTTTCACGGGAGCTTTGGGAAGGGAAATATGAAATCGGTTTATTAAAATTAAATGGCAAATTACTAATTAGTAATAAAATTAACGTAAATGAACCAAACAATGAGTTGTATTATTTAGTTAATGGGGTTGATAAAAATAATAATCAAGTTTGTGAAGAGAATACCTTAGATATTCCAAATGCTCCAAACTGATTTCAAATTGTGAATAACTTGTCGATCTATTGAAGATACTGTATCACGAATGAATTTATCAACCTGCATAAAGCCGTTCTAAGGGTAGTACACTCCATAATACATTAATAATCCGTTGTCAACTTAAGATCCTTACCTGTAACTTGCACTCTTTTTCTTCTTTGGTATCTTGTTCAAAAGAGATTAGACTGATTAAAGCTTCGAAAACAGATAATAACGGATAATGGAATCATTCATTATAATTGCATCGCTCATGGGCTAACTTGAACACTAAATTTAATTAAAACACCTTGACATTTAAAAAACTTGAAACACTGAATGAACAGAATGATACTTAAGGCTTCACTCCCACAAATATAGCAAAATACAGATTAAACTAAATGCATCAAAGAACAACTAAAGAAAGATCCGAACAGGTTAGATTAAAATACCTAAATTTTGAAAAATATATATATGACTACATTATTCTCATAGCTGTACACCTAAAGAAAAAGTTTTTTATATTTAAATTTAACAGCTCTAATATAATTTACCCCCAATATCGCAGATGATCGCGTGACAACTCGTAAAATAGAGCCGCGACGCGTTAAAATTGGCACGCTTCTCATTGGCCAACGCGCTATTGGACTGGATTTCCGCTTATTGTCTGCGTCTCTTATAGAGATCTATAGTAAGCGATGAGGTAAAGCTCACAAACGTCGGTAGGTGAGTGTAAGATTACTATAAGTTTAAATGGGAGAGTATTGAGGGAACTGAAGATGCTAAAATAAAATACTATATACAATAATATGTAAGGTAAAAACGCTTCCAAAGAACTTCTTATTGTATGACTATGCTCTACAAAGTTATTGTAATGACTTCTCGTGTTCTCAACGGTGCGTTATATCAACGACCCAGAAAATCCTTGGCGGATTCACTAATGTCAACATAAAAGTGTGGCAAGAGCACTTATTTGTGGAGACGTTATTACTGAGTGTAATAAATTCAGAAGGAAGAGAAACAATGAGACCACAGGCCATATCCTGCAAAACATTATGACATCTAGTTCTAAGCCGGACTATGGTAATAAACTTACTTTACGATTCACAAATTATTAGCAATTCATTATTTTGCATTGATCCACTTATTATACACGATTTTAAACCTGTCAAAAAGAGCGATGATGGCAAACTTGGCAGTAGGGTACGATGCAGGTCCGAATACTTTGCGCAGGACTATTCAGAGCTATAGAATAAGCCTATTCAACCGCTAGTAATAAGACATATCGTGAGTTATAGTAATTGTGGTGTCTGGTGAGAATAACCTCTCTTTTAAGAGAAGGGTTAATTTCAGCGGTGGTTCAATGGTATATTGTAAGACTGTATGAGGGATAGAGAGAGAGAGAGAGAGAGAGAGAGAGAGAGAGAGAGAGAGAGAGAGAGAGAGAGAGAGAGAGAGAGAGAGAGAGAGAGAGAGAGAGAGAGAGAGAGAGAGAGAGAGAGAGAGAGAGAGAGCGAGAGTTTTAATAACGAGTTTATTTATGTTGAGTGACAAAAGTACAAGTGAACAAATTAAGAGAAATAATGTAAGCAAAGCGGTAAAACACCCGACAGTATTTCCCTCTCAATCCTACCGAAGTCTGCCCCGACCTCCCATGAGGGGCGGGGTTGACCCCTTCTACGTTGGTGTATTACAAAAGTTAAACTAAGGGGTTGTCGAGTCATAGACCACGACACCTTCAATATACAGTGCGTTTCAAAATGATAGCACATTTTGTTTTTTTGTTCTGTTCTCTGTGGTCAGATTGATCTCATTTTTCTGAGCGAAGGTGTAATAGCCTTGGAAATCTCTAGTTTAAATTTTATCGTTTTTCACAAACAATTACCACTTGTATGCTATATTTCCCCAAAACCACTCACTTTTCATCGTTTCAAAATGATAGGCCACCTTATTAAAATATGCGTTTATAACAAAAACAAAAACAATCAATGTAAATAACAATTAACTAATAATCAGTACAACTACTACTTCTATTAATAAACTGAAAAATTCATTTAGGCATACTGTGTCCCGATTGGCAGTTAGTTAGCTCTTTGTCTTTGAGTATCAACTCCGCTTATGTAAACGCTCTTATTTTCCCACATGTTACCCCTTTTTCTCGGCCTTTATCCTCAGTGACCTATCTCCAAACTGTTTAAAATAATGCACTCCGCACATAAACGGGCATATATATATATAGGACCAGCTTTTAGTAAAAAGAGGCTTGTACTGTATTATTTACTTAATTGTACTGTTATATCAGTGGTTAAATAAAGTGGTTGGCAATTTCAAACAGCGCAATTCCAAAAGATCACCTAGCTGGTACAACTTGACCCAATCGGGACAAGTTTTGGTGCATCGACCACTACAACCCACAAGTCCGCGTGGCAAACACGAGTCGGACAGTCGACGTGCCTACAACGTATCTCCTGTCCCACTCAAAATATCAAGATTGCGAGAAACTAGCGCAATCACGTGGAAGTATAAGCAATACCTGCGTTAGATTACCTTGCGGTTACTGAGAGCAGTCCGCATATCCTTACGTAACGGGGACAGCTGGAAGGGAGACATACCTTAAGAATTTAAGTAAATATCCGCGACTCAAACATGAGAGTGGAAAAGATAGAGCTGCAGGAAGCTTACAATGAACTAAAAACATTCTTAAATGATGTACGCAGCTGTGTGAAAAGTAACAGCCTTGCAAATGAAGACATAACGGTAAATTACCTAGAGGAAAGAGAAGTAGAGTATAAAAAATAACTACGCACTATGATAACTTTGACTAAAACACTGACGTCAGGAAGTGAATCTTTTAAAAAAGGTGTGGCTGAACCAATGAAAATCAGCCCTAACAAACATGCAGAGATTGATGATCAAGTAAATGAAATATTGAAAGAATGTCCATATCCGAAGTTAATATCAGAGGTTGCACACCTAAAATGCGCTTTAGAACTGTTATGTGACAAAACAGATAAACAACTAAAAGAGATTAAAAGCAAAACATGTGAGCAACAGATGCCAGCGAAGTATAATAAACAATCGAAGGCGACATCATCAACGGTACAAGTTGATCATGTTGAGAAAAATAGGAAATATCTCACGTCAGACGACGAAGAAATAGTGAGTGAAGTCAAACCACTGTTAGACGAAGTACACCATAACCCACTGATAAGACGCAACTCAAGAATGACTAGCATAATCATAAAGAGAAAGGTATTTGGAGCACCGCTGATCTCATTCAGCTTGTCACAGCTATGACAATAAATAATATCGAACAAAACAGAGCAAAATTCCCTCAATTGAAAATTCCAACATATAATGGCGACCGGGACAAATTCGATGACTTTTGGGCAGTCTTTAACCAAATGGTACACACGACTACTGTGTTTTCACCGGTTGACAAATTCATCTACTAAATATCGCACTGAGCAATCCTAGAACATTAGGAGAAATGATCCAACCTGTTATTTTAATAGGAGTGGATCTATGGGTGGAGTTTATTAAAGTAACCAATGCAAGTACAATAATGCCATCAGGACTGGTACTTCAACCCACCATCTTCGGCCACGCCATTCATGGGTGTGGTGAAATGCCACAAGCTGACAATGGAAAAGTCGAACACATACACAGCCTGACCGTCATAAAAGAAGAAGACTCAGTCATCCGTAAAGAACTGAATAGAATATACAGTCTGGAAGGCTTAGGAATTTCGGACGATCCAACAAACCAAGAAGATGAGACTTTTGAATATATGGAAAAATATTCCAAGGAAATAAAATACACAGAGGAAGCGGTAGTTGCTCCTTTTCCGCTCAAAGAGTCTATCGCGAATCTCAAAGACAACTTTAATATAGCATATATAAGACTTGTAAGCCTTATAGACAGCCTTAAAGACAAACTCGAACAAGTTTACTGGTATCACAAGATATTAGAGGCATATGTCGATGAGGGAATAATAGAGTTAGTTGATGAAAGTATCCCTCAAAGAGCTGGTACATTCTATTTACCACATAGGGAAGTTTGGAAGCCAGAGAAACGTACCCCTTTAAGGATTGTATTCGATGCCTCACAAAGAAGCAGATCATCCCCATCGCTCAATGACTGCATATATGAAGGCTTAAGCTTTATAAATAAAATTCATGAAATATTAATTGCAGCAAGATGGGAAAAAATAATGATAGCAGCTGATATACAGGCAGCCTTTGTCCAAATTCAACTCCCAGAGGAACATAAAGATTTAACACGTTTCCTATGGGTAAAAAACATAGAAAAACCCTTATATCGGTCAAATGTGCAAGTCTTCAGATTCACTCGGGTACCATTCGGAATCAACGCTAGCCCCAGTATTCTTAATATGACTATCAGTAAAAGAATGATAGATATTGGGCAAACTGTACGTTGATAATGTTATATTAGAAGCTGATGAGCCAGAAACGGCCTTCCAAAAGTACGCCGAATCAAAACGATACTTCTAAGAGATACGAATGAATCTGAAAGATTTCATATCTGATGACAAAGAGTTCAATGACAAAGTGCCCGAACATGATAAAGCAAAAGGAGGAGAATTGAAGGTATTGGGAATAAACTATTAGGTCTACCGGAAAGTTCTGTCCGGTTCAATGACAACAAGTTTCGACATGTAAACACATGTTTATTTGGCGCATGTTCGGCTCTCTATTTTTATCGCTTAATGTATGCATACTGGCGTAGCAAATTAACCAAAACAAAGTTAATTCACGTTAGTCTTAAGTGTGAAGTGATTGTGTGCCCATGGCTACTGCTAAAGTTCATTTACGCCATTGTATTTTATACGAATTTCAACAAGGAAGAAATGCTACAGAAGCATGTAGAAATTTATTGAAAGTGTTTGGTGAAGGTTCAGTTTCTGATAGAACATGCAGAAGATGGTTCGAAAGATTTGAAACAGGTGATTTTGACCTTTATGATAAGCTACGTTCTGGGCGACCATCTTTGATCGATGACGATGTTATTAAGACGATGTTGGAGCAAGATCCTTTTCTGACAACATCGGAGATCGCAGAAAGGCTTAATTCAGCTCAGCAAACCATTTCGGACCATATTCGGAAGATAGGATTGGTGTGGAAATATTCAAGATGGGTGCCACATGAATTAAGTCAGAAGAATTTGGATGATCGAGTCGTCATATGCACATCTCTGCTTGCTCGGAACAAAATCGAGCCCTTCTTGAACAGGATGATAACTGGGGATGAAAAGTGGATTACCTACGAAAGCATCGTAAGGCAAAAGGCATATTGTGAACCCGGACAACCTAGCCCTTCCACCTCCAAACCAAATTTGACTCTAAATAAGAGATTGTTGTCTATATGGTGGGACATTCGAGGACCAATACATTATGAGCTTTTGAAACCTAACGAAAAGCTCAATTCGGAGATATACTGTCAGCAACTGGAGAATTTAAAGATAGCAGTTCAAGAAAAGAGGCCGGCGATGTTCAATAGGGAGGACATCATACTGCATCATGATAATGCCAGGCCACATGCTGCTTCGGGGACTCGTCAAAAAATTGCAGAACTAGGCTGGGAAATTCTGTCGCATCCACCATATTCCCCGGACTTAGCACCCTCCGACTATCACTTGTTTTTGTCCTTACAAAATTTTTTGAATGGCAAAAGATTCAAAAATGAAGAAGATATAAAACAAGCACTGGTTCAATTTTTCGCATCAAAGGATAAAACATTTTTCAAAGATGGGATATACAAATTGCCCTCACGCTGGCAAGAAGTCATTAATAATAATGGCAATTATATCATTTAATAAAGTTTATTGATGGTAAGAAAAATTTGTATTTTGTTTTATTCCAAAAACGGACAGAACTTTCCGGTAGACCTAATATAACAATGAAACGGACATGTTTAAGGTAGAAGTGCAATTTCCAAGGCAAACTGCATGAACTAAACGTTCTGTTATTAGCCAAATACATGGCGTATATGATCCCATAGGGACAGTCGCCCCTCTGCTTGTTAATCATAAACTTTTCTTACGAGAACTCTTTTGCAAACCCCTAAAATGGGACGAGCCACTAAATGAGGAACTTGTAAAAGAATGGAACATCATTAGCGAAAATATACACGGTACAATAATAACAATCCCAAGAAAAATTGGACAACTCAAACCAATCACTCCCACAACCCTATGGGTCTTTGTGGATGCCTCGGTTAAAGCATACGCTTGTTGTGCATATTTATCACATGGATTATCAGAAACCTCGAAGCTAGTAAGCGGAAGGGTAAAACTAACACCCATAAAAATAAACGTCACCATTCCTCGACTAGAGCTCATTGCTCTTCTCCTATGGATACGATTGGCACATTCCGTTATCGCCTCATTAAAGAAGGAGATAATTCAAATACACATTGTGGGCGACAGCAAGGTTTCCCTGTCATGGTTGATATCATCTCGATCACTCCCAGTATTTGTGCGAAATCAGGTCAAACGGATTATGAAAATTCGCGAGGAATTATTAGAACTAACTAAAAGTGTTACTTTCCATTATATACCGTCGGAACTTAACCCTTCGGACATAGGCACTCGAGGGTGTAAAGGATGTGAACTTTCGAGCTCTCTATGGGTTAACGGTCCGGCATGGTGCAGTTTGGATAGTAAAAGTTGGCCGATAACAAGCCTAGACACCGTTTCACAGGAAATGATAGAAGTTGAATCTTGTCCACTTAACTTAAGTCAAGTGGTACATAAACAGCTGACCCATACAATTAAAATGAAAGCGACGACAATATTCCCTACGGAGAAAGTAGGAAGATTCGGCAAACTAGTAAGAATTGGAGCTTATGTATTACTATTCATTAGTACATGCACTCGGAAACTCCAAAGAAAAGGGGTCACGCTGAATTTCAAAAATGCCATATATTGCAACAATTCAAACTCAATTACAGCAGATGAAATGAATATGGCGGAAATACTCATAATCAGAAGTGAGGTTGCCCACATTTCGCTGGATGAATTAAAAGGCAGATTCAAGGACAGGATACACCACCCCATACTTATTTTTCCCCTCGTTGAGTTCTTTTACGTTCTTAGTTTCTCTTGCATTTACTTTATCTAAGCCATCGAGAATTCCCTCGCCTCCTTCTGTCTTATTTTTGGGGTAACTCCAGTGGTGATAACCTCTGACTGATAGGCGTTAGCATATGCAGGGCTACCCTGGGCAGAGAGGTCAATCATCCTTATTACCCACTTCTCTTCTCTTGCTTGTTTTCTCTTCGTCTTTCTTAACCTTTTTGAGGCGTGGAAGTGTCCCGATTGGCAGTTTTACTAACCCCTTATTTTTGCGTGTCAACCCCATTTGTGTAATCTATCCTATTCTTCCATATGTTTTCCTTTATCTCAGTCTCTGTTCTCATTGACATTTCTCCAAACTGTTTATACTATTGTGCCCCGCCTACAAAAGTAGATACATATATAGGACCAGCTTGTAGTAAAAGTGGTTCAGTCAGTAAAAAGATTTTGTTATTTTCGGTTTATAGTTATTTAGTTTTAAATAAAGTGGTTAGTAATTGCCGAAATTGTGCAATACCTAACGAGCCCAAATACAACTTGACCAAATCGGGACACTTTCTAATGTTATATTGAGTTACATGTCTTCGAATATCCACCAGTGAACCTATTAACAAATCAATAAACATTAACGGTTAATCTATAGTTCGTCTGATATATCACATTCATATTCATCCGAGTAGGTATAGTCAGCTGTTTGGTTATTGCTATAGTGGATTCGCCACCATCCAAAGTTAGATTTATGTAAGATTCCCTGTATCCAATGTTCATTTTGATATTGCATCATTCTTAGCCAACTATTCTTGTTTTTCCTCAACAGTCTGTAGTTAAAAATAACTGTGCGTACAATAACATGCATGCGAACGGTTGTTTTCTCCGAATTTGGTAATAACATTTCCTTGTCTTATCGAAATACCATCTGAATATAACAAAAAAACAGCTTATGGGAACGTCTGGAGCAACCGTATAAATGCCGAACCTAGGCAGAACGAAACCACTCGACAGCCATCGAGCGCTACCATCGTTCACTCTTTTTTCATGTTTTTCTCTTTAATATAGACTTATAATCGCATATGTGTATCCTTATTTATTATGTGCTTCGTATACTATTTGTTGTAAACGTTACATATATTTGTTCTTACTAATAAAGGCTTAATTACCCAAGTTTGAGATTATCACATCAAGAACTTGTAGCGGCTCTAGCCTCCATACACACAAGACCCGCGTGACAGGATAAAAATAACACCCGACCACACGTCGAACTGTTATAATTGCTATTTACTAGTGTAGTATTGAGAATAATATTACAATTAAGATCTAATAACAAACACTAGAACTCATAGGGATCTTGTATTGTGGACATTAGCGCATATGCTTGGTTCAAAAGGTGATTAGCATATATCTGGCTTAGGACAAGTTGGACCGCCCCTTCCCCAAGAGACGGTGTAAAAGCTCATCCCAATGTATTGCACTTTTAGTCTGTTGTTTAGCTTTTAAATAAAGACCTACTATTTATTCGGTTCTCAAAAAAAACTAGTAACTTGACACATCTTGAGTTGTAAGTTCGTATGCTTCTGTAACTAAGGTTTCACATAAAAGGGGAATCACGAATTCATATGGATCCATCTAAAATGTACTGCACCTGGAAGCAGAGGAGTGAAGCATAGCTTGCAGATAAAGTAGCTTTTCTGCTTTAACTCCTGTTAGTCTATTACGAAGAGTGTTGCCATACAATATTCCAGCTTTTGCAAAGAGGCGTTCACTAGCAATGGAAGTTCGAACAAGAGAAAATGTCCTGCGTGCGAGTCTTGCTAGTTTGGGTAAGACTAATTGCTTCTGCTCCAGAAGTCAAGGGAATTAGAGTCAATGTGTGCTGGATTCCTTCTCAATATCGAAGAGTACGTCGTCAACTCAATCTTATTTTTTTGTTTGAGACAATTATTTAGGCTATTATGTTATGGAATTAAGCTATGTAGTTCACGGCAACCAAAGTCACTTCTTTATTCTTCTTGAAAACAATAGTTAGAAGCTTCGGACTAAAATAACAATAAGGAAAACATTTGCAACTGAGACTTTATCTTGAGACATACTTTAATTCGAAATAATAATTAATAAACCTAGGTAAAATTTCAGAATATTCACATTCATACCAATTGAATAACTAAACTTAGCTTCGTTTTGTTAGATTTTACCCACAGGAAGGCTAGTACAAGGATTTTACGGTTTGTGAGAAAACTTTCGTTTCATGCATCCGATTTTTGGGTTTCTCTGAAAAAAAGACATTCGGATCGTTCCATATGGTTATATTGTCTAGTGTGAATATAGATGTAGATGTTATAGAAGAATAGCTAGCAAGAGTATTAGGTTTATTAAGGTTGCATAAGTATAATAAAGACAATACTAACATAGGACTTCTGTCCATCTGAGAGGCTACATTCTATAGATAGACAGGAAATAGGGCAAGGACGGGTTAGGTATCAAAGGGGGGATATTCCGTGCGGCTTGGATGTTACATGCCGGGCCTCTCTAAAGGCGGTTAGAACCACCGACCGGTCGGCGCCGGTCGCGGGGCTAACTCTACTAGGCGATGACTAATACATCGCCTGCGCGGAATGCGCGTATGTGATATTGCTATTGGAACAGTTTATAGAGAAAGAGATGATCGCTGATTGTACAGTTTTCGTGAAAGAACGTTACCTCATTTATACCTTTGAATTGTTGAGTACTGTAAGAGTTTGCCTCTTGTGTAATGGTGTTGTTTCCTGCCACGCGGGACTTGTGTTGTAAGAAGTCGCTCTTAGTAGCGGTGTAAGAACCTCAAACTTGGGTAATTAAACCTTTATTACTAAAGAATAACAAAAATATAACAATAATGTTAACAATGGGAAAATGATAACAATAATTAATAAGAATAAGAATAAATCAGAG
This sequence comes from Heterorhabditis bacteriophora, assembly GCA_964036235.1. Taxonomy (NCBI): domain Eukaryota; kingdom Metazoa; phylum Nematoda; class Chromadorea; order Rhabditida; family Heterorhabditidae; genus Heterorhabditis; species Heterorhabditis bacteriophora. The sequence goes on from OZ038431.1 coordinate 3,453,858, forward strand.
AAGGTACCGTATAGAACGGACGTCGAGGAACGAATGGGGGTTGTGGGCATTTGCACTTCTTTATATACGGGTGCTATTGGCATTCTTGTGCCGTTCTCAAAACATTGCTGAGCTACGCGGCTTATCATCGCACTTCATCTTAATACATGATTCAAAAAGTCTTTAGTACAATATTCTTTCTAACATGATATAAGGAAGGAAACAATATATATTAACTTAATTAACTATGCCTAGAACTGGTGTTATATTTACTAGATTCACTAATAATCGGGTTAGTTTAAGGAAAGGATAGTGGATACAGGGAATCCACTATAAGTACTATCACTCTACCCTAACTGCGTTTATTGACAAACAGCACTTTTTCACTCACGAAGTCACAGAGCTTCTATTTTAAAAGCAGAATCTCTAGAATCGTTTGTTGTCTGTGTGGTAGTCATGATAACGCGCCTCTTCTTATACTGTAGTGGATTCCCACTACCATTTCTAGGCCCTCCGTTTACCCCACTTGCTGAATTGCATTTTTGTCTTAGCCGTAACCTATAATGTATTAATCATTTGATGATCTACCATGAATGTCTATACTATTTGAAATGTACGGCGCCTATATTGAGAGAACCGCGATGCGCAACATAAGATAAAAACCACAATTATCCGCGCCAATCGGCGATGTTGTGAGAACGGCAGAAGAATGGCGACAGCACCCGCATATAAAGAGGCGCGAATGCCCACAGCTCTCATTCGCCACTCTGCAACCGTTCTGAACGGCCTTTCTTTTCTTTTTATATTATTTATACTTGTTACTTTGTACTTATATTGTTTTATACCATATAGTTATCCTATCTGTTATAAATTGTTTGTTCGTTGATAATAAGGTTTAATTACCCAAGTTTGAGGTTATCACACCGCAAACAAGCTAAGAGCAAGCCTCCACAACACAAAGACCCGCGTGGCAGGCACAATACACCAACACAAAGGCTTTAACTCTTACATATACAGTATGTGATAGGCAAGCGTACTAACAATATTCAATAATTAAGCTTATATTACACACATTAAAATTGTCGGTTTAACCCTGGCCGTGGACTAGTACTTTGTTAGCTCTCCCAATTACCTTTGTAAATTCGGTGTGTAATTTGGCGCCTTGTGAGAGCAAATTGTCGTAGTCACCAGGTGTTAACGATGGCTGTGTGGCGATATCTGGCGGAAGAAACAAGTGTTTCTAGATCAGTTTCGGTTAGAAATAGTGGAAGTAGTATAATATAGCCATTTCTGGCTCACTTAAGCCCCGCCAAAAATTTACATTTCAACAAAATATTCCATAAATATTGGTGCTTTTTCTACAATTTCGGTGTTTGTGGTGATACCACTTTCTAGCTCAACCCACTATAAGGTATATCTCGGATGCGCTCTGCGTCTCTGACCTAAGCTACCCTATAAAAGAGGTACAAGGCGGGGACACAGGGCAGTGCGGGTGCCCTGAGCCTCTTACCCTTTGGCCCTACCCTTTTCTTGTTGTTAATATAATAAACCTTAGTAATAAACTCTCTATCTTATAACCCTGTGTAAACATAGTCTCATATTAACATGAAGGATCAGCCTGATGACCTGATCCTCAACCTTTACATGGAGGTCCCGGACTAACTCTTGTTACCGTTCACCTTTTAAATCAAATTTTAACCTATAATGGGAAGAGGCCCGGGATTTTGTCTATATATTCTATTTTAAAGCATTCCTTAATACTTACTCTATTATTCACAAATACATCCTAAATGACTAAAGTATTCCTTGTCCAACATATTTTGCGGAACCGTTGCCTTGTGGATTTATAATACAAGTAAGTTAAATCATTATAATTAGGACGAGATGAGCCCGGGCGAAGGTGGATTGCGGTGCCGCAGTTAGTTTATTTCAATATTTTAATTTGAACAGACAATCCACCTGAGGCTGAAATATAATAAGAAAGAAGGCCAGAATTAAGATGCGCAGTATATAATCTCACTATTTAATCAAAAGGAGCTCCTCAAAATAAATAAATAAAATAAAATAAAATAAAATTCGAATAAATTGATTTAGATTTGAAATATAAAATTGCTAGGAATATGGAGGAACACTATCAAAACCATATTAGCTATGATGCTTGTTCTCGATGTGCACATTAATCTAATTTCATCAGATTAACAGAGTATACAGCATCAGGAATCATAAAAGCAGTTAATAGATAATAATAAATAAAATAAATTGGGGTACTAATACAAAGGTTCTGTATCGTAAAAGTAAGCACTTATACGCCTGCAGTATAACCAAAATACATATTATTATTATGGTCCGTAAATGCATCTCCTTACATAATAAAAAGAAGAAGAAGAAAGAAAAGCCTCGAAGTATTGAAAATGTTGGTATCATTAATCAGGGTATACGGTAGACAGAGGGAGGCAAGCAATTATAAATGGCTCAAGTGGTTGTAAAGTCGGGATATCGTGAAAGGTTGACAGACAGCTTTATTTTGGGTTTTAGTAAGGTCAGCCATATCACTACCAGATGGTGCGCGACAAACGTCTAGGGTATTAATTAGCATCTTCTACGACGCTACCACGCGGTCGTTTTCTTTCTCTCTCTTTAAGATATATAACATTTACCGTCGAGTATCCATCATTAAGATATTCCTAGTATCATCCTATCTTACACTTCGGTTTTATATAACAGCATCCCTATATATATGCCGACATAATCATTTTCTCTTTTAGCCTATACAAATAAATTGTAATTTACAATCTTACTTATTTTATGTTCTTTTCTTTTCTATCCACAGCCTTCTTAAAAGTCTCTCTTTCTTTTAAAGCTACGGATGTATTAATAGTAACTGCCGTATAATTACATATTATTATATGAAGCTAGAAAAGTACTTACTGAATGTATCAGTTAACTGCGTAGGCTCTCTTTCATAGTCATCGTAATACAAATAGGTCACTATACTCTTGATCTTAACACATTTATAGTATTATATTTCACATCGCGTATCTATCCCAAAGACGCCAGGATCTATGCCATCGAATTTCCTATCTATTACTTATCTTGTGTGTACATTAATGTTTTAACCAATTCTATTCACTCTATTCTTACTATCATTCTTTCTATCTTTTAATTGGAGTAACTTAAATTACAACGATATATTTACTAAGATATACGACATATCACCATTAATCCATCTTTGATATTATTTATTCCTTAATAATAATGGAGATCACAGGTAATTAGCGTGACATTGGCAGCCGCAACCCAGTATACAATACCGCACAAGGAGCATATTCATACTAAACTACTGTATTTGTACCCGGGAATAGTGAGTTATCGCGTGATAGGAAGAAGAGAACGATTCGATAAAGGCAACTAAGCCATTAAAGAAAAGCAGAACGAAACAGTACCTTTGAATATAATAGGAAGTAAAACTAAATAAATAAATATACGGAAGACTAACGAAGTAATACCAAAAAAAAGAAAGGAAAGACGAGCCAATTTCATCAGTTTACTCAGCCACAAAGTAAGAACCATCCGGCAATAATTACGCATCAATATAACGTAAGGTCAAAAAACAAGAAACAGCTGAATAACATGGAGGACATGGATACAGCTACAACAGGACTAACAAGAGACATCACCACCCCGGCAATACGGATCCTACTACCTAACTCTAAAAAACCAAAGCGCTCGAAGCGTAAGAGTCCCATTTCGGATGAGGATAGTGACTACGACCATAGTGAGGACAGTGGTAGAGAAAAAGAACTAACCACTAAGGAAGTAGCGGAAATATTGGAATCAAGAGTACCGAAGTACTCCGGCGAGGGAGAAGAACCTTTCGTCTCGTGGTTACGGAAATTCGTCGAGGTGCTGGAACGCTTCCAGATTTCGAAGAGGAAAGCACAAAATATGCTAGCCATGCACCTCACGGATGCAGCTAGGCTGGTGTATGACAATATACATGAGCCACAGATAAAATCGTGGGATGAATTAGTCCAGGAGCTAGCCATGAAGTTGAAGAACCCTTGGACAATTAGAGAAGCCAGACGTGAACTGTTCCAGATACGACAGGGAAGTGAATCAGTAGGGAAATTCGCCAAAACTATTAAATCTAAAGTAGAGATAGCTTTCCAAGGATACCTAACCACGCAAATGGAGGAAAATAAAGTTAGTTTTTTCCTGAATGGACTGAGACCGGATATTAAGAAAACGGTGCAACGACAGCATATACCAGTATCGTTTCAAGAACTAATAACAATGGCTCAAAATGAAGAACAGCTATTAAAATACGAAAAATCGGAAGAATTAGATCGGTTGGATACAGTTAATATGATGCGCCTAGAAGATCAATTAGAAGAGGTGCAAAATCAAATAAAGCGGATGAAAGTCGACTCTACGATACGAGGAAATCGTAACGAAGCAAAGACACCTTTCCATAATCGGGATAACAACTATAGACCGAGGCGAGGAAAACCGCCTTATAGTGGAAACTATTACCCTAGTCGCGGACGACAACAGGGATCACGTGAGAGATTCATGGGGAACTTTGGGGGCTATAGAGGAAGACCTTGGAACCAAAGAGGGGTCCCTTTCTTCAATAATCGAAGAGGTATCTACAATCAAATGAATTACAATCATTCGCATCAGTTGGGACAACAACATCAGCAGTATCTACACCCAGAACAACAACAACAGTATCTAGATCCGTCACAACAGCAAGTAACGATGCCTAATAGCCAGCAAGAAGAGGCATATATTCAATCATTTCCAACGAGGAACTACACCACACGATTTATGCCTACCATCAGTACCATATTATCGTTATGCATGTTAATTACCGTGGGATATGCAGAATCGACACAATACCAAATATGTGGATTCTATGAAGGGGGCAATCTATATAATTCCCCCCAACTTCCACTCTACCATATTCTGACAACGAACGACTCTGTCGAGGAAAGGGACGTAATCGTGTACGCCGAACAACAGAATACTTTTAAAATGAAAGCCGTCAAGTGTTTTAAGGAAGTAACGACTCTGGAAATACAAGGATTCTTGGGAATCCAAACGCAATCGACAATAATAAACCGCACACTAATTGCCCTAACAGAAGAGGAGTGTCGCGGTGCACAAGAAAAAGGAAAGATACACGATCAAGAATTGGAAGAATTCAAACCACACATTAGAAGAACGAAGGCCACGGATAGCGACGAATGAATATCTATGTAGGGAATACATAAGCTGACCCGATATGCATTTACCGTCGAGTATGGGGAAATCTCATCTTTGGATGGGATTAAAGTCACTACAGAGCTAGGCGACACCAGTGGATGTACCCTAACTAGCAGTGTTTGTAGGAAAGAACACTATGTAATCGTTTGGGAGAAAGTAATAACAGAGCCTTGGTGTGGATTCACTGAGAAGGGAAAATATAGTGCAATAATAACGTCGGACTTTATTGCAATTAAAGAGCTGGAGATGATATTCGAAATGGACTATGGTAATAGTCCTAGACAGAACTCTCTACGACCATGTCACATGACAAATGCATATTTTACAAAAAATGGAATGCTGATTGCATTCCCACGATTGGTAGTTGAGGCAAGGAAAACAGATTCCACTACTACAGATAGATCAATAGTGAAAAGAAGGAAGAAGTCCTTTATTGACTCGGAAGATACCTGGGGAGGAAAACGAAGAGTTTATCTTGTTGATTTTATTGATGAACCACTAAGCAAGCGTCTATTTGGATCTTCCGAAATGGACGAGACTCAAAGTTTCGCAACGAGACCAATCACCGATGTGAGAGTGTTGGAGGAAATTAACAGATGGAACGTTACGAACCAAATGCTTCAATATCGCTTTAACTTCTACGACAAAGAGGAAGAAGGAAGATCAGTATTACGGACGATAAGATATAGGGAATACTGTGAATTACAAAAGCAAGTAAAGAAGGAGATAATGGAAGCCAGACCATTAAATACCGCTGAGATAGAGATATCGCAAGGATTGGACCTATGGACATCGGATATCTTTGACACATACCTGCAAAGAGAATTTGGTCCTCTTCAAGTTAGTACGGATAAAGCAAGATTAGCAGAGGGAAACGGACCATTCTTCTTGGATAAATCGCCTATAGGACATTTTTCACAACAATCAGTTGGCACTTCTACGAGTGCACAACAAACTGTGATGGTGCATGATATACCGAAGGGAACAACCCTAACCTCGACGGATATTAATACTGTTAGTGAACACCAACCAACCAAGGAAGAAATGAATAGAATATCACTGGAAACGTTGAAAATGGAGAAGAAAAGACAGGCAGTTGAAAGATACAACAGCATTTTCAACGCATATTATAATAAGATATTGATAGGCAGGAACTTATTACGCATAGATACGACGATGGCAGCAAGAATTTTATTCGACAGAAGTGATATTTCTGCAAAATTTGTCGGAGAAGCCTTACTGATATCTCAGTGTCGACAGGTAACTCCATCGAAAATACATTGGTCTCGGGAAGTCAACGATACATGCTATACGCTCGTACCAGTTGAAGTACAAGAAAATATCTGGTTCCTTTTACCGGGATCACGAGATGTCGTGGAGTCGTCAGAAGAAGAACCGTGTGTCGAAAAACCAAGGACAGTGATTAACGAGAATGGAAGATGGAAAACAGACGCGGGAGAAACTGAGGTATATCACGTACCGATAAGAAACAACCATAAGGAGCCAAAAACACAGGTAGTGCAGTCACTCTCAGAGGAGCGAGTACTATTCTATGAGAACGAAAAGCATTTGTCTCCTATCTCCCAACTGTCGGCATGGGCAAGGAAAATGAAAGATATACTGGGACTCTATACACCAATGAGCAAGAAAATTATACAACGGACGACTGAAGTGAGGAATTCCGTTAACAAATCTTTGACTGCAGCATACGCCCATGCGTCAAGAAAATTAGGCACTTTTAAAGAAGATATCAAGAGAAACATCAAGAGCTTTATAATTAAAGTGGTGGCAATGCCATTGGTTAGTATAGCGCTAATAATAGGAATATATTGTTCCGCTAAATATTACTGCATATGGAAGACCAAAAAAGTCACTCAAGAAGTGGTAGCAATGACAAGGAAGGCATCACCAAATTTTATTCGAAAAATAAGAAGACAGCTGAGGAAGGAAATGGTAAACAATGTCACCCTCGAGGATACAACGATTGAAATGCCAGAATTAAGAGCAGAAGAACCACGTCGTATAGCGACTTACTACGTGCCAGAAATATACTCTATTATATGTAGTATAAACGGAAGACTTAATGATCTACCATATATCGAAGTAATTATCAATCACAGACGGCACAACGCACTTCTAGATAGCGGAGCATCTGTGTCAAACCTGGGAACCACGACTCTAAGGAGTTTAGGAGTGTGTCCTGATTGGGACAAACGGTTAATATGTGAATGTACGTGTTTTGCCGTTACCCTTTGGGATTTAGGCTAGTTTAGTGTGCTGTAGTGCTATTTTCTACACAACCGCTCACTAGGGTTTATTCGGTGTCAACCAACTATCATAAGCAGACTTGGGGCGGAGCTGACCCGCTCCAAGTTTACACAAAAACAAATAGTGATATATATAGATGCACATATGTTACAAGCAGGTTAGGGGAAAACAGAGACAAACGAGTATATAGGGAAGCAGGACCGTGCAAAGCGGGACAGAGTGGAAGAATTAATAGATAAGGAACGAGTCCAAGCACGAACAGCAAACGGATCAGTATTTACGTTTCTAGCCAGTGTAAAGCTAGCAGTACGAATAGGCACTCATCAGTACGAACATAAGTTTAGAGTATCGACAGACGATTCCTGCCCTGCACCCATACTACTAGGGTCGGATTTCATCAAGACTATAAACCTAACGGGACAAAGCCTGACACTGGATTTGGCTAATAAAAGAGTTACGATAGGCAAAGAAATCAATCCGCTGATCCAGATAAATTCAACACGGCTGGACACCAACAGCAATATGCCAACCAAGCATAAAGGAAAGCTGAAGACATTGCACGCCAACCAACTTAAGCATTTTTATGATCTTACTCACTAAGAGGTCTACAAGTGCATACAATATTTAATGTCTACTTATTTAATTATATAACTTTACAGTTAACGAACCTTATAACATTTTTTTAAAATCTTTAATTTCTCGACATAATCACTAATTTACAAAGGATCTTCAACACAAGAAGCGATGATCACACTCCTCAATTTTCTTTCTTCATACAACTTATAAATAATATAAGCTGTTACTGCCATCAGGAACATTACCAGAACCCCTATAGCAACTGGAACAAGAATACTTTAATAAAAATAAAGAAAATGAGTTCGAATATATTAAGATAAGTGATACGTACGGAAGAGAGGAAAACTACTACTGCCAGAGAAGGCACACTCTGGACCAGACCAACCCTCCGGGCAAAAACATCTGAGTCCAGCAGAGGTATTCATACATACGCCTACTTCATTACAGTAGGATAAATGTCCGCACATGTAGACGTCACGGTAATTCATAATGCAAACTATAAATACTGGATGTATAATTGCCTTTAAAAACGAAAATAAAGAAGAGAACAAGAGTAAATGGAGCGTGAACCAAGTCACCAAATATATTAGCCGTAGACAGCTCACTGATGGATGTTGACAATTAGCTAACTATGACCAATCGTGTAAGAGTTAGCCTCTTGTGTTATGGTGTTTGTTTCCTGCCACGCGGGACTTGTGTTGTAAGAGGTCGCTCTTAGTAGCGGTGTAAGAACCTCAAACTTGGGTAATTAAACCTTTATTACTAAAGAATAAACAATATAACAATAATGTTAACAATGGGAAAATGATAGCAATAATTAATAATAAGAATTAATAATAAGAATAAATAAGAAAAGAGACCGTATAGAACGGTCGCCGGAGAACGAATGGGGGTTGTGGGCATTTGCGCTTCTTTATATACGGGTGCTATTGGCATTCTTTTGCCGTTCTCAAAACATTGCTGAGCTACGCGGCTTATCATCGCGCTTCATCTTAATACATGCTTCAAAAATGTCTTTAGTACAATATACTTTCTAACATGATATAAGGAAGGAAACAATATATATTAACTTAATTAACTAGGTCTAGAACTGGTGTTATATTTAATAGATTCACTATTAATCGGGTTAGATTAAGGAAAAGATAGTGGATACAGGGAATTCACTATACTGCCGAGGCGACGATGATGCTAATGCTTGTTCGTGTCCTCCGTGTTTATCCTTTTTCGTTTTCCTTCTTGCTGTCTCAGCGTCGATTCGATATCCTCCATTTCCTTTTTCATTTGTTTTATCTCTCTCCGGATGGTCTCGTCTTCTTCTGGTAAGGGACAAATGGCGCTGTGGTGTTTTTCTAGGTCTATTTTGTAGCTGTGACTTTTAGTACAGTAGAAGCATTCATGGTATTTCGTACACTCTCTCTTCGTGTGTTTAGAGAGACAGAGAAAACACCGTTCTTGTCCTTCAATGATCCTTGTCCTGTCTACTATCCTACGGATGGATGGGCATACGTCTGAGTAGTGATCTCCAACTCTTCCACAGAATATGCAATCCATCGTGGCATCCTTTGGTTTGGTTATCTTCTTGCCGTATTTTCTGGGTTTAGTTTCTTTTTTCCTTAAGATTTCGTTGCCTTCTTTTATGGAATTTTTCAGGTCTCGTAGTCTTTCTTGGAGCGTGTGTCTTGCTTCTGGGCTAGGAGGCTTCCTTTTCCGGATCTCATCCTCTCGTGCCTCTCTTCTATTGAATTGTTCTGCCGTTTCGTCGAGAGATATTGTTCCAATATCTTCTTGTTGGATTCCGTACCAATCAGCGTTGGATACCTGTGTAGATGATGTTTGAGTATGGTACGGATTCTGTGATGTAGACTGTGTCGCAACTGTTCTGGTATCCTTCACCACTGGTTTCGTGTTAATGACTTCCTCAATTCGCTGATTGGCTTCGGATAATGCCTGTGTAGTCTGATTTAGTAGCGCTGTGTTACTCGACTTCATCTCTGTAGCCAACAATTTGATCGATTCTTGAAGGTTATCAAGCTTCTCGTCTCTTGTCTTATGAAGAATCTCTTGGATGCGAAGCGATTTCTTTATTTCCACTATAGCTTCTTTCAATCCTTTCAGCTCCTCTAAGTGTGTTTGCGGTTGTGTTTCTTCTCGTGATTCTAAAAGAGAGTGTGTCATCTCCCTTAGTTCCTGTAGTACTTTCTTCATCTCTCTGTTCTCTTCTTCCTCTGCCCGTTGTCTTTTTATAATCTTGTCCTTTTGGACTTTGATGTCGTCTTCTTCTCTTTCTAAAAGTTCCATGAACATCATCTGATTTAGCTTAAACATCTCATTGACGTTACTCCTTTCGTAATGACAGTTTACGAGTCCGTTTGGGGCGTCCTTTGGATTCCGGTTTGCTAGATCCGCTATTGAGCTTGTCCTTTCTAACTCATTAAGGATACCTCCTGCAGTTAGTATCTCATATATATCATGCGCGTTGTTGAACCGAGTACATTCGTCGTATCTTCTCAGAAACAGATGCCTGTGTTTCGACGAAAGCAGTGAGGCTTCGACGAACAGCTTTTGGGCTCCGCCCGTCGTTGATAGTGTTATCTCGGTTGCGAGCAATAAGTGTTCGTACTCGACAAATGCTGTCTGGTAGTCATCCGCGATAAGATAACATTTATCCCCATGCTGGACTATAGCCTCGAGAATGTCCTTCTCCGTAGGAATTTTTGTGGTGTTCTTTGCGCTGATAAGTTTTGTTTTTAGTTCTTGTCGAAGTCTTTCCTCTAGGTAGGTGCTATTCTTATGGGCAGGCATGCTAAAATAATGGCTATAATAAATTTTGACGAATGTGTGCGGTGCCTGGTGCGATGAATGAATGGTGGTGACATTCATGTGATAACACCCATTACAGGTGTTGTGAAGTATAGTGTGCATTAAGTGGGTTATTATAAATGGTGCAATCATACGTATGTACATTTTATATAAACTACGTGAGCTAGAAATATGTGCTCTAGAGAGTAAGTGTTTATAGTTAGAGTTGTTTCGTTTCCGTCCTTTTCCTTCGTGGCTTACGAAGAAAACATCTTCCCACTCTGAAGAGGACACGAAAAAAGCATCGACTAATGGACAATAGTATTCGTGCTCCGCAAGTGGCGAAGTATAGATAGGTGATTAGGACTGCGATGCATATTCCTATCACCGTGATTATCGTGGTTGTATACCAGTGAATAAATACATTGGCTATATGACCAATGTCAGGTATATTAATTTCGGAAAACGTCTTGCTCTCTCCGTTAACTACCCTCCTTAGAGACTGCTGAAGGTTTCCGGTGTATCTCAGGATTCCTGATATTTCGGTATAGGTAGGTGTTTTTCCACATTTGATTTCACATCTTGTATGTATTGTTGCTCTATCGTAGCTAAATGCTAGTGTGGACATGGTTCCGTTTAACGAACAAGGGATTGTGAAGCTGTGTTCGTCACATCGTAACTCTGCTATTTGCTCGTCCTTTTCCGCAATACAAGTGACAATTGCTTTGGCTCCTTTTGAACAAGAATAGCATCCTTCTATATGTGTGGGTTCAATTGAACATGTCGACTCTTGCACCTTTATTGACACAGGCGTCGTTTCTTCTAGATGCAGAATGAATTCCGCCGTTGCTAAGCTTGTAATCGTCGCTTTTACTGACGATTTATTTTGTTTGAAATGAACGGACGGTGATATGAAAGGCAATCTATTTTTCATGTTGTAGAAGATCTGCGTTATATTGCGTTCTTTGCAATCACACCTGATTGTGTTTTCTGCTGGAGAACAGAAACAATCTTCTATTACTTTGCATTTAAGCGTTTTTGCCTCTTCCACTGTGACGCACTGAAGAGGTGGAGTATATTCCTGAACCCATCTAGCTGTATTCTTTCCATCTGATACGAACTGGTCCGCTAACAAGGGTGTGGGTGGAATAGCGAGTTCCGATAGGGTTATTGTCATATTATTCCATTGATAAGGAATGTTGGGTTTTATTATGGCCTCTGTCTTTTCGGAATAATTTCTGTACTTATCCATTATCGAAATGTGTACTAGTACTGCTTCTCTCCATCTAGTACATCTGTAAATCTCGTATAGGTGCTCATCCATTGGTAATAAGTAGATGCGATAGAATAAGCATCCGGAGCTCGGATAGAAACAGTCGCATCCCAGTCCTCCACAGCTTTCTACGCATCGCGTTATTCCAGGGTAATGGTTGGCTGTTTGGAGTTCTGGTATTATCGACGTTCTATTGATTTTTGAACATTTCTCCTGGGTGCAAGATCCTGAATGAGGACATCTCTTGCTATCCAGCACCCTGTATTGCGTGCTTCTCGTAAACATTATCGTCTCTTTGTCGCATGTAAGCTGGACTTCTTTCCATCGTATTCGTATCTCCTTGTAGATACTTCCGTTGGTTGATAACGTGAGACATGCTTCCTGCTTGAAAGGATTGATCTTGAGTACTTGAGATGAGCGTAGCGTACAGGTATTCTGCTGGTCAATCGTTGTGCAAGTGCGATCCATGTGGGAGAATATATCCACCTCTTGACAAGGTGCTACTATCTGTAGAATGCCGAATAACCCGACTACTGTCATTGAGTTCCATAAATTGATATTTCGTTGTCGTTGCCTTTGTCGAATCCGATAATAATCGAATGTTCTGACGACTGATCCCATTGTTTGTACTGTATAGAGAGTTATTGCCCATATGGTGTATCCTATTCCTTTAAAGATTAGTACGATAGGTGACACTAGGATAACTGGGACATAAAACAGGAAGTAGATAAGTAGTATTACTAGATATATCACAACTCCTGTTGAGGCAATTGCCGTTTTAGGCCAACATGTCGGGTTAGCTAACATTTCCGTGCATAGGTTGCAATTGATGTTGGCGCAAAACGGAGTTGCTGGACATGTTAGATATATTAGCTTTATCTTATCTTCACGATGAATTTTCCATTGAACCACATAATCGTGCAATGTGATGCTTGGTGATACGTAAATAGTTTCTTTTTCACTAGGGATTGGGTATATCCAACAGTAGTTGTTGATGCATACTTCGTAGGATTCTGCATCCCCTTTAGTGATTTGTATACCTCTATCTGTGCACAACAAATCTCTATCTAGTTTTGTAGCTGATAATGGGTGTACTAATATCATCACTGCGACAAAGTATGTAAAAGTAGTCCTATTGATCCCTGAAGGTCGATAAACTGTGTTAACGTTGTATGAATATTCCTCTTCGTTTGACTCATCGACTTCCTTATAATCCACTTTTTTCCGTGGTCGAAGGTTGTAGTGTGGACGGGTAGAATGTTCACGGTTGCCCTCTAGTTTTTGATTATCTTTTTGCCCCTTTCTCTCTTGACAAGGTGGATCCGGAATTTCCATTGGTATGAGTAGGTTTATTGGTCTCTGAATGAGTCTTCTGTTGGTTAGTATCACTTCTGCTGAGCGTATTTCGCCGTTTGTTGTTGGTGTCAGCTTCGAGACTCTGCCAATCTTCCAGGAATTCCTTGGTTGATTTGGGTCAAATATTAGCACAATATCATCAATTTGTGGAGTAGTTGTGCCTACTCGATTGACTAGTAGGTTCTGTTTGTGAAACTCCCTTAGGTTCTTGAGGTACTGATTTTGCCAGATTTCCCAGAACTTCTCTGTTCTTGAATGAGAGTCACGAAGTGCTTGTTCTGCTTCACGTCTAGTGTGTAACTGATACATATCATGTGCTGGCAGATAGTTATCATCAGTGTTATCCATGTCTTCAAAAGGACAAGTTATCTGCATATCTTTTTGAATAAAATCTATAGGACGAAGAAGAGGTTGATTGTCCCATGATTCTTCCTGATATGTTAGTGGCCGTGTGTTAAGACACGCTTCAATTTCTGTGAGGATTGTTGCAAGGTTGTCGAGATTAACAACCTGTTTTCCTAATGTCTTATATAACGCGTGTTTTACTAGCTTTATCAACCTCTCGTAGAATCCGCCCTGCCACGGCGAGTACGGTGTGTTATAGTGCCAAGTGATACCGTTTTTCGACATTAGGTCGTCAACTGCGGGCTCCGTGATAATTTGTTGTGTGACTTTGGTTAGAATTTGTTCTCCCAATGTGAAGGTGTGTGCATTGTCGCTTGTGATAGTCGACGGCACTCCCCTTCGAGCCATGAAACGCCGCAGAGCATTGATGAACGTTGCTGTTGTCATGTCCGTGACAACTTCCAGGTGCATAAGTCGGGTTGTCGTACATGTCAGTATGCAACCGTATACTTTATGATCATTCAATTTTCCAGAACATATAGTCAGTGGTCCGAAGTAGTCCAATCCTACATGTTGGAATGGTCGTGACCTTATGACTCGTCTTCGTGGGAGATCTGGTGTTTCCGGGTACTTGTATGGTAGATTGTTCATCTTTTGACACGGAATACACCGTCTAATTATGCCTCGTACCTGTTGTCGTAGTTGAGGAATCCAATATTGCTCTCGAACTGCTGCCATCGTATGTGCAGTTCCTTTGTGATATTCTGCGTGTTTATCACGTACGATGAGAAACGCCAATGAAGTTTTTGGAGTTATGAATATAGGATTCTTCTCGTCGTCATTTAATTGTGACTGGTTGACTCTTCCGTAACACCGAAGTATTCCTATGGAGTCCTTCTGTAGATTCAGCTGTTTAAACTGTTTTAAGACTCCTTCTGTAATGGTAACTCGTTGAAAGTCCCTTATTAGTGCGTCATGAGCTTGCTGTAGTTCATACCCTTGAACACTGATAGGGATTACCTTCGTGTTTAAGAAAGGTAGAGTGGTAGTAATCCTGTTTCTGGTAACCGCGGATACTTTTGCAATACAGCGTTGAATAAAACGCAATACGTATACCATGACTCTCTTGGTTTTAAATACGCTAGAAAAGTCTCCATCTAGTCTCTTCCAATTGAGCAATGAGTCGTTTTCATTGTGGATACGTGATACTTGATTACTGGTGGTTGTTATTTCTGACTTCTCGCCTTCCAAAGTGATCATAAACAAATTAGTGCTGGTAGGCCACCTGGTTAAGTCCTCTCTGATGTATTGAGGTCCACTCCACCAGTAGTGAGTGGTGAACTCCTTTGCTGATAATCCTCGTGTTGCACAATCTGCTGGATTGAGATGAGTAGGGACATGTCCGAACTGGATCCTCAATCCATTATTAGAGATTTCTATTAAAATCTTTCGTATCTCTCTGCATCTGTTGGTTACCAGAACTCCTAGACCTTTCCGGTCTATAGGGGCTTGTATCCATTTTAATGCAATTTCCGAGTCCGATAGTATGATAATGTCATCTATAGGTACTGTTGTGCGCAGAGCGTTGAATACTGCTAAGGCTAATCGTGTTGCAATAGTAATTGCATTCATCTCCATTTTCGGAATAGTGGATATTCCTTTTATTGGTGATAGCTTTGACTTGGCCATGAGTAGTTGACAGTCATTATCTGTTTTTAAATAGGCACATGTAGCGATTGCGTATTGACTTGCGTCCGCAAATACTACGATTTTTGTGGGTGAGTTGTATCTAGAAATGCGACGAGGAATGCGTTTCTCCCATTGATTGATATCTTTCGAAATCTCCAACCATATTGAGCTGTGGATGTCCTCCAATGGTGTGTCCCAGGCATAGTCCGTTGCCCAAAGTGATTGAAGGAATACTTTGGCTTGTAACAACAACGGAACAAGTAGTCCCAGTGGATCATACACTGATGCTAATTGTTGGGATACTGTCCTTTTAGTAAATCTCTCCTTGGGCGGTAGGACACAACATAGTATAATCTCATCGTTTCTCGAATCCCATGGTATACCGAGGACCTTCAGGATATGATTCATGGCACGATCTGTTGAGGGGATTCGTGCGTTGAATTCTTGGTTGTTAGATCTGAACTCGCGTAGGTTCATATTTAAATCGGTAAAGAGATTTTTCGTACGTTGGTATTTTTCTATTGCCTCTTCCGATGTTTGAGCTCCTAACAGGAGATTGTCTACGTAGAGGTTTTGCTGAATCTCCCCTGCTAAAGGGGTACCTTTTTCCTTGCCATTTTCTAGGTGGAAGCGTATTGTTGCTGCTAGTAGAAATGGAGATGCATTGATGCCGAATGTAACCCTAGTGAATCTGTAGGTAATAATATTGCTACCTTTTGGAGGCCGAAATGGGTTCTTGACCCACAAGCATCTTGTAGCATCTCTGTCGGTTTCTTGCAATCGCACTTGTAGAAATGCTTTTTCCACATCGGCGATTATTGCATTTGTTGGAATTCGGAATCTTATTAGCATTCCGTAGAGTTCAGGCATGATGAGAGGTCCTTGATGAATGACCTCATTCAATGACGGACATCCTTTATAGTGAGCTGAGGCATCGAAAACCACCCTGAGTTTCGTGGTTTCCTTGTGCGGCGTTATGACTGCCTGATGAGGGATGTAGTGAACGATGCCATCGGTAGTGGCGCCTTCGTTCACCTCCTCAATGATTCCCTTCATTAGTTGCTCTTTGAAGGTGTTATCGTATTCCTTCGTTGTCCATGAGTTGGTTCTCAATGCCTTCAGTACACTATCTAGTCTTTTCATAGCAATTGCTCTATTATCGGGGAGTGGTGGATGGTGCTCTTTCCAGGGTAAGCGCACGTAGTAGCCATCCTCCCTGAATTGTATGGTTTCTCGAAACTGTTTCCAAACCCGTGCGTTGGTTGTGTTCCGTTCCATAGTGTCCGGGCCACTGAACTCATTTATACCGGAAGAATCTAGTGTCCAAAAGCGTTCCCATGTTTCGCGATCGTCACTATCCGGCTGATGGGATAGGAGAGTATTGACGTGGGGTGCTATAACGGTCTTTTCGTGTTGAAGACCAGTGACTATGTGTCCCAATTTGCTGGGGACCAGTCGTAGTCCCGAGGGGAGTACTATTTGTGTTCCATTAGAGCTCCATAATGTCCATAGTTGGTCGCATCCCAGTAGGATTTGGGGACGTATTAGTTTTCGTTGTAGCGGGAGCGCCAATTCTATCTTTTGTTCCATTATGAAGTGGAGATCTTCAGTGCTAAGAGTTGCACTTGTAAGTGGGGATGTGAGGATATCACTCGTATATAGTTGCAGTCGGTGCTGCGTACCGTCTCTGTCAAAGATATCTATCGCCGTAACTCGGGATGGTTGGCGTTCTGGGGAGTTGGATCCAAACTTGTGAATAAGTAGGTCCTTTTTTCCCAGGGTTGGTAGCCCTAAACTCATGGAGAGTTTACTATCGATAAATGACAATTCGGAACCTGTATCGAGGAGTATATCGACATCCTGGAGTTTGTTCTCTTTGCCATTTATTGTTTTTGCTGTTCCTACCAATAGGATCACCCTGTCGTTTGACATTCTCTGTGGGTTTTCCTTTGTATGGTGTACAGCTCGGGGGATATCGTCATCCTCCTTTTCAGCACCATTTTTTATGTCTTCGGTAACATAGTTATGGCTGGCTGATCTGCTTCCCAATTTTGGTTTGCCATAGGTAGCTGGCTTTTCGGGTGAGCTTTGATTAGTACTTCGGAAGCAGATCGATGTGTGATGTGGCTTACTGCAATTACGACATCCTTTTGACGTGCACTTCTGCACTTGATGATTAGTTCCTCCGCAATTTAGACACATGTTGTTCTTTTGCAAGAACTCCTTGCGGAGTTGTATCGTGTCTAGTTTCGTACACTGAAACCACTTGTGTCCTGGTCGTAGACAGCTTGGACAGTTGAGCACTCGGAGTCCCTCGGTGTAGGGTTTCCTTGCATTCGGAATAAAGTTCCCTGTTGGCTGATACAACGTATTGTCTTGTATTTCGCCGCCTGCTTCTTCTCTCTCGAATCGTTCTTCTGTGGATATAATTTCTTCTAGTACTTCTAACATCTCTTCCATGTTCCATGGGTGTATGTTATTGAGAGTTGCCTTTCTTCTTCTTACTCTATCACGAATCATGGAGTTAAATTTGGTTAAGACCAAATCTAATGTTATCCTGTTGTCCATTGACTCTCCCTTACTTTGCAATTGCGTAATAATGGCTGCAAGATCATCGTACAGACGTCTCTGGTCGCTAATCCTTGAGCCTCTCGCATTTGCTCTTTTTAACAGATTATTCAGATCGAATATTACTGATTCTATATCTCCATATTTTTTCTTCAATGCAGCAATAGCTCTAGAATAGTTGTTATCCACTAGTTGGAATCGATTAATGGTTGAGCGTGCATCTCCTACCACTGCCTCATACAAGTACCTGAACTTCTGATAATCTGTGAGCTCTTGGCAGTGTATATTAGCTTCGAAGGCTTGCCAAAAACTGTCCCATTCCCAATTCTTGCCACTGAATTTGGGGATAGGAATTTCTGCTAACTTCGGCGGTGCGACTAGGGACGCTGTTGCACTTCCTGTGACTGCGGGCCTCAGGTTGTTTTCCGTTAATTGTAGATGCATTGATGATAGCCCAGTCAACTCAACTTTTAGTACAGTGTAGTGCTCTTCAGCTTCATTCAGCAGTTTTTCTGCTGCACCTATGAGTTGTGTAATTTGCTCATCGTCATTAGCAGTAGTTTCTTCAACTTCATCATACGCTTTGGTGAGTTGATCTAGAGACTCCTTCAACTTGTTAATGACGATGTTCCCTCGAGTGAGTCCTTTTTGTATTTCTTGGGACATGAGGTGTATGTAGCTTGCTGCTGGAGCGACATCACTAGGAATACCTATGGGGTTCTCTAGCTGCGCTGAGGACGCTAGCCATTTCTGTACATCTGACGTAGCCCAACTGAGTTGGCTTTTACGGTGTTTGAACTGTGTAGCCATATTTCGTTGACTATGTAGAAATAGAAACAAAGTGTTACAGTCCAGTGAGCTACTATCCGTAGCGTAATATCGTGCAGTGTTAGTTCAAGCCGATACGAAAAAACTTTAAAAAACAAATATGTGTACTGAATAAGTAACTAACTTATTTTTTCTTCAAAAGTGGGTCCTCCGATTTGGACGATGCACCATGTAAGAGTTAGCCTCTTGTGTTATGGTGTTTGTTTCCTGCCACGCGGGACTTGTGTTGTAAGAGGTCGCTCTTAGTAGCGGTGTAAGAACCTCAAACTTGGGTAATTAAACCTTTATTACTAAAGAATAAACAATATAACAATAATGTTAACAATGGGAAAATGATAGCAATAATTAATAATAAGAATTAATAATAAGAATAAATAAGAAAAGAGACCGTATAGAACGGTCGCCGGAGAACGAATGGGGGTTGTGGGCATTTGCGCTTCTTTATATACGGGTGCTATTGGCATTCTTTTGCCGTTCTCAAAACATTGCTGAGCTACGCGGCTTATCATCGCGCTTCATCTTAATACATGCTTCAAAAATGTCTTTAGTACAATATACTTTCTAACATGATATAAGGAAGGAAACAATATATATTAACTTAATTAACTAGGTCTAGAACTGGTGTTATATTTAATAGATTCACTATTAATCGGGTTAGATTAAGGAAAAGATAGTGGATACAGGGAATTCACTATAAATCGCATAAACATGACCTCAGGTAAATTGGATGTAGCAAACATCTAACAGTCAATAGTAATCCAGAAAATAAGGACTCCTTAGTCGCCGATAGATCAAAGAAGAGGACAACGACCGAAATGCGACCACTCAGATAGATTCTCCACATCAGTTAGGATCGATATTTAAAACATATTTCAGGAACCATTGTTAAGGATATCGTCAAGGACCAACAAACTAATACTCATCTCAACGAGACATGGAAATAAATTTTAAAAATTAGTAGGCACAAACGGATGAAAATTATAGTTGGTTACACCAAATTAACTAATATCTAGATGATTGACCTATCGTAATCAAGTAATGTTAATCCCAATTACCTAAGTACTTCAATAAAACTATAATTTTCCATACTTCAGTATAACAAACTTATATAATTGCACTACTATTTATTTAACTTTCCCGTAACATTACATCACATGCAGCTGTAGGGACCCTGTGAGTGAGAGCGAAACACAGGTGGTTCGCCTACGCTAGCTTCCTGAGGGAGACCTTTACTCCCTTGCGGGGCAGGCCCACCCCGCCCTGTGTTAGTTCAAAACCTCACAGCAGTCATAAAATCTTACCCATATAAATACATATGTATAATTTTCTCCATTCTATAATCTAAATTTTTTTGTAAGCTAACAAATGCAGTAAAACCAAATAATGCTGTGGCACTTTATTGATATACTTTAGTTTTGTATAATTATTAGAAACGCTATTTAAACGTCTTTAGTTTTAACAACATTCCTAAGAATGATTTTTTTTCTATGACCGCCATGTATTAAAACTTAAGGCCTAGCAGGAGCTTCGGCTTTCAAAAGCGGTAAGATGTGAGGTACATCTCGGATGCGCTCTGCGTCTCTGACCTAAGCTACCCTATAAAAGAGGTACAAGGCGGGGACACAGGGCAGTGCGGGTGCCCTGAGCCTCTTACCCTTTGGCCCTACCCTTTTCTTGTTGTTAATATAATAAACCTTAGTAATAAACTCTCTATCTTATAACCCTGTGTAAACATAGTCTCATATTAACATAAAGGAAGGATCAGCCTGATCACCTGATCCTCAACCTTTACAATACGAAGTGATCAAGGTAGCAATTTCATTCTCGCGGAATATATTTTATCAAAAATAAATGACAAATATCACTTCCAAAATACACCAGTAAAAGGCTTCATAGAAAATGAGAAAATCAAGTGGATTTTTAACCCACCAAGTTCTCCCCGGATGGGTGGAGTTTGGGAACGCTTAGTACAAAGCGTTAAAAGAGCATACATAAAAATGATAGGTAGGAAGAAGCTATCATTTATAGAAATGAACACAATTATAATAAATATTGAGGCGATATGAAACTCTCGTCCAATAACACATGTCGATCCCAACGATATATCGGCTGTCCCTATTAGGCCTATCGATTTTATATCTCAACGACTAAAATTTAGTTTACCATCTTTTATTTTGATAGAGGAAGAGACAAATCCAAATTATGTCATTCGTCCTATACAGACGATAGTGCAAACAAAACAAGCATTACAAAGTATAGATCAAATGCTGAATAGATTTTGGGAAGCATGGCATACAGTTTATTTGAGTCAGCTTCGTGAAATTCATGGCATTCGTCTGAGAAAAACTCGGCACGGAATACGTTCGATACCTGATGTTGGCGAAATAGTATTGATCGAAAATTCTCTCATGCCAAGAGGAACTTGGCACTATGGGATGATAGTCAAACTCGTAAAAAGTCTGGATGGAAATATCAGATCAGCAAAGGTAAAGGCGTCAAATGGTAGGTACATCCATAGACCAATAAATAAACTTTATCCTATGGAAATACGTGCCAAAATACCAATTCCAATGTTCCCCTCGGATGAGGGTGATGTCAATTTAGAAAAGGAATTCCATGAAGAGGATATTATATCCAACTTGGAATAGAGCCATTAAACATTATGAAATGGCCTCTTTAGTTAACTCGTTAATATCAATACCAATTTTGCAATATGTTTACAAGTTCAATTTATCCTTTTAGAAGCAGACGAAAAATAGTGGGCGGACGATTGATCCATATTATATTAAACTTGAGTAAATAGTCTGACTATATCCCTTTGTTATATGTCTCTTAATACCCCTCTGACCGTTCCGTCTATTCCTTCCGAGGATACAACTTCATTGCAATCCTCTATGGGACCTATTCCGAAGAAATCAGTAAGCACCTTGTCTCCGACTTGCAGGAATATTCTCGAGAAGTGTACGGATGCTTCACTATTACTAAATAGGTCTCTCGCTGAGTTCAGTACCTCATCGATTATGACGGAACTACTGAATCAGCAAAGAGAGATCAACCTAGGAATTAAACAATTGTTAGACATCCTGGCAAATAAAGGAGCCGACGGTCTAAACTGTGTTTTCTGCAGAAAATCGAACCATTTGTCTGTGCACTGTTACTTGAACACCGAGAGAAAGTATCAACTATTGACTGATAGACAATTATGTGCCAGATGCCTAAGACCGTATTCGGATCCCGAACATTCTGTACCTTGTGATGCCAAATGTGATGAATGCAACCAAGGCCACCATTTATTCCTACACCCGAAACTCGAAAAAGTTCCTATGCCACGCCACACCAAGCGATTTCGTCAGAACAACGGTAGTCGACACCAACCTATTTGAAGATGCACCTTTCGACTTCTGATAGACAATAAGGAAGCAACGTTGCGGCTCCCACCTTCTAATTGTAGGTAGTCTTGCCCATATGTTATTTAGTTGTGTTTGTTTTCTATTGTAGGGAGTGTCCTGCTATGCAAGACATTTCAATTTTACTTCCTAGTTCATATTCCAATCGATTCCCTTTACTCGTCTGCTTCCTACTATAATCGTATATGGTCTATATTTGTGTACGTTTTTGAGTTGTACCCAAGTGGGCGGTACCCTGACCCCTCTGTCTGGGACCGCCCGCTTTTTTTTTGTTGAATAAAGCCTAACTAAAACGGTGAGCTTTACAATAGATAGTAAATCGAAAGTATTGACCCTAAAGTGGGACACCATCTAGTTTCATAAACGACTCCCACAGATCTAGACCAATCAGAATCATTGGTGTTACCACTTCACCAGATATCATTGGGTTGCTCAGCATAACATTCGTTCCTTTCAAGAATTGAATGTTCTTTTCTGACAATTTAGTTGTATGGAATGGTCTAGTTAGTACTTGTTTAGTTAGTAACTTTGCCATCACTGTGCATCCATTCTTCGTTCTAAATCTTGCCAATACTGTTTCGGACGAGAATTTTTCAACTTTTCCACTCAATCCCGAAAGTGTGCAACTAGAGATGTCTCTAGGCTTCAGACCTATTCTAGTTGAATATGTCCTTTGGATGAAGCTTAAGTGTGACCCATTATCGAAAAATACGATTGTCTTTTCATATTGATCAGTTTTATGGTTGAATATCTCTGCTTCCGCTGTCATGAAAACTTGCTGTTTGCGCGAGGAATTGTTCCCTTTTTCATGTTCATATCTTGACTTGGAGTCGTACTTTGGCGATTGAAACACCGTATTATTTTATTGGTCAAATGATACACATTTCTGTTGCCGACGTTCCGATTGCATTGAGCTTGATGATGTCTGCCGATTATGGGTTGTGTTCGGAGGTTCCGGACTGTTTCCCAAGCACAATAAACGATGATGCTCTTTCCCGCACTGAGAACAGTTTGGTCTTGTACATTTCCAACTTGTGTGATATGTCGAAAAGCATTTCCAACATATTCTTCTGTTCCTTAAACTATTCCTTCTTTCCTTTGGAGTGCGATGAGTTTTGCATTCAGCATCTTTGTGCCCTTGTTGACAAAACCTACATGTTATCGGATTGGATTTATAAGCCATTCTTTTTATATCATTCTGATATGGCTTTTTGTTTGACTCAGACTCAGAGTGTACATCTTCACCTCCTTCATACGTCTCTCTTGCAGCTGTTAGATCATCAATATACGATATAATCTTATTAATTGTCCATTTAGTTTCCTTGTCTCTTTTCATAGCCATATATACTTTTTCGCGTATGTGATTAGGAAATTTGTCGTATATGATTTCTTTCCATAGTGGATCGCTATCCTTTGATATGTCCGGACCAACAGCTTTCAACTGCTGTATTAGGGATTGAATTTTATTGAACACTTGACGGCAATTCCGAATGGATTTGCTGGCAAGTTCTAAGTTTTTTAACTGCTTGGCGATACTAGTTTCATTATCTTGTCGATTGCCAAATTTTTCTTTTATAACGTCGATTGCCTGCTGATAATTGTCATCAATTATCGTTATTCCTCTAATTGCCTCAGCTGCTTTATCAGTTAAGCTATTTGTGAGGTATAGGAATTTCTCTATCGGTGAAAATGAAATATTTGAATGTACCATCTGGTGGAACACTGCCCAAAATTCTTCATACTTATCTTTGTCCCCATTGTATATGGGAATTTTGATCTCGGGAAACCTTGCTCGATTTCCTTCATTATTATTTTTGGCGAGGGTCGTCACCAACTTGATTAAATCCTCAATACTCCATGCACCTTTGATTACTGGATCTGTATTGCCAGATTCTTTTGTATCACGTGGAGTTTGATTCTTAAGTGGTTTATTCACGTTTCTGTGAAATTTTATTGTTCGCTCCTTGGGTTTTCGAGCAATTCTTCTCCTTATCGAGCTATCTCTTTCTTCGTCGGAGGTCAAATAATCAGGCGCACTTCCAGCGTCAACTTGCTTAGGTCTTGAGGTTTCTTCCTTTATTTGTATCTTATCCATAATTGGTTCTATATTTTGCTCACTTGAGGTCATTTTACGTGTCTCAAGTTTACTACTCACCTCGTTACGGAGCAGTTTTAGAGCTGAATATAAATGTCCTACTTCACCTATTAAATCCAGGTACGGGCATTCATTTAATATTACCTGTGCTCTTTCTTCTATTACTTTATGCTCACTCGGCAGCAGCTTCTTCTCTATCATTATGCCTTGCTTGAAAGCTTTATTAGTTTCCTTCATTCTATTCAATAGGTATTCCATTGTTTCCCAGTACTTGTCGTATTCCAGTAGCTTTTCTTTCAAATATGCTATTAAACTGACCTCTTCTGCTGGGTACTCAATAGGTTTGCCAACGCAGATACGAACATCAGATACAAGCGAATACAAATTTTTATAAGCCACACGTAACTCATTCTCTTCTATTATCATTGTTGCAAATGTATCAACAGAAATGACTCAACTGAATTGTACTGTTTCCTGAGGTTGTCTCAGCTTTGAATATAGTTGCCACGCGGAACGAAGTAGGTAATAAGGCCGATGCACCAGTTGTCTTATTTGGGTAGAAATAGACAGAATAGTGATTTTCCTAATACTTCAGATCAGGAGAACTTAGTCGAATGAGTTAGGGAAGGAAGGGTTGTCCTTGTAGAAGGATATAGGATATAGAATGTGAAAGAATAAGGATGATTGCAATTGTTCCGGAACAAATGCTTTAGGGAAGTTTATTGAAACAGATAGTGAAAAATAAATAATTAAGCAACTGATATGGATTAAGATAGGCTAAAGTGTCGGAAGGTAACCAGGTCGGGTTAAAAACACAGAGCTCTGTCTCTATTTTTTACACTTCTTATATACGATCCTAGATCCATTAATTAGGCAGGTCTACCAGCTGGCCGTTAGTGATTAAGCTACACAGAGGAAGTTAAACAACAGTTTTCAGAGCCTAGTTGTAAACACTATTTAAAGAATGTACTATGGTCTATGCTTTGCATGACACTATATAATTAAACAAATAGACAAAATAAGTAATATACAGAGGCAACACATATCTACAGAACACTATCACAAGTTTACGAGAAAGGAAGAAAACAATTTACTCAGATTTTTACAATGGCTCAGTCAAAGGCGTATTCCTCACTTTTATTACCCAGCTCCTCATCCTCAGGCTCGACATATCAGCGTTTTGGAAGAGAAGGTCTTTCTAGAGAATCATTCTCTATATTAAGCATCCTCTTCCTATTTAGCCAATAGTTGTTAATGCTTCTCTTGGAAATTTTCCAGTGGGCGATTTCCTCCGCTTGGCTTGAGATACGATATCGATCGTTATTTTGGGGGTTTGACTAAATGAGGGGTCGGAGATTGAAACTATGCTTTTAAAATTGGGGGTCGGCTTGAAAGGCGTAATATTTCAAGATTGTGTGGTAAAATTGAGCAAAAGTATGAATTTTATAAAGTTCTCTGACTTCTCTGATGTTTAGAGACACATAAGTGGCGAAAACAACAAAAACTGAAAAGTGGTACTAAATGAAAACTGCGACTGATTGAAACACACATTTGTAACTGGAATTCACTCTTTGATATTAATACAGGCATTCGGATCAAGAAGAAATTGAATAATCAATATGAAACCATAATGTGGAAAATGAAAATGAAAAGCTATACGAAGAGGAATCCGTGGTCCTCGCAAAGGTGAGGCATAAAAATCCACACGGCATCAAATCAGCGATGATAGCGTTGGCATCATCATCTACTTCCACTCGGTCATAACAACAACGTTTACATACAAATCAAAGTTAGAAAGGAATAAAGTAACTAATTGGATGAGAAATTTAAAATAGATAATCGTGAAACATGTTGTACAAGCAAGTTTGAAGTGAAGTAAGACAAATATCCCCAGGAAAAATGCCACTTTTAGCTGTTCTCTCAGTTGCCAAATCTGTTTGCTACGATAAAAGTAATTGTCATAAGCCTTTATTATACATAAATGCATTTCTTCCTCAACAAAAATGAGAGAAAACCTATTTGGACAAAAAACTTTTTGTTCCAGAAATAGGAAAGTTTGGTATGTAGCAGATCGAAAATTCAGTGCTGAATCCAGCTCTCTAATTAGATTTTAAAAATTTCCATTTTAAAAGAAGTTATGGGCGAGAGAGTAAAAAATAGCACTCGATTGCTCTCGATTGCTATCTTGGCAATTTATGCTCCTCGCTACGCGACCCCACTGAATTTAAAATGGCGCGTTATTTGTGTTTCTGGCATTATGCCTCAATTTTTGGAAACTGTTTTAGCTATTCTATTTTTTCACAACAATGAAAAAATTAAAGACTTTCTTCATATTTAGTGGGAAATTTCATTTAAACAAACAGTGAATACATTTTTTAAATATTAGTACGGAAATTTTTTAAATTGTATTGTGGATTTTATTTGCAACTTTATTTGTACAATCGTTTATTTTTTGTTTTACTTAATTAATAGTAGCTTTTTGCAATTTATTTTAATTTATCAATTAAATTTTAGCTTTTGTAAGCGATGTATGTCATTATTGATCTCCAAGACCACAATGGAAAGTCGCATGAAACTGAAAATTGAACTTCAAAATAAGGTTTGCTCTTTATATCATTGTATGATGGACATTTAAAAGCTTTATTTTAGGCGACCATCAAACAGTTAAAAAACAAAGTACGTGCCGTTTTCTAAATTGAGTCAGTGTTTCAACAAATACTCATCAATGATCGGCATATCGACTTGCTAGTTGGAACGGTGGAGGAAGCTGCCGTTAATCACAACGTCACACTCGTATTGGTAAGCTTTTTATTTATTTTATACTTTTTGAGCACTTTTTAAAATATAGGATTTGCTCGATTTATTTACCTAGTTTGAATGAATTTATAACAAAGAAAAATATAATACAGTTTTTATCAAAATCGTAATTTTAATTTTATGCGAATACATCAGTATTACTAATTTGACTTATTTTAGAGGCACTCCTTGGCTCCTCATTGGCCTATATACGTGTTGACTGTTCAGAATTTTCGCAATGTAAAGGGGAATATTGCTAAGTAAGAAGAAGCAAGAAAAGCCCACAAAATATCAAAAATGATGGACGATGCCGATTTGTTTCTTGTTTATCGGACTTTTGCGCTTGAATGGATACACCTCAAGGCGGAGTATACCACATTTCTTGACAATATTCCGACATTCATCAAAGAGGCTGCTAAAACCTTCTTTATTCGCAAGTTCAGTGATAAATTCATCGATGTCGATTTCGAGAACAAACCGTCAGGTATGCGTAAATTTAGTTGTTGGCTTTGCTTAAAAAAATGTTTAGGCACTCGTTCTGGAGCGATGTGTATTGTCAGTTTCGATGGAATTCGGCGCGTTTTCTATGTCAAGACAGACCACCACACATCCAATATTTCTAGTAAGTTCTTTCACACGATTAATATAAGTGCCTAATATTTTTATTTATGATTTACGAATGAAAACTTTAGTTACTCGGCGTGAACCTTTTTATATGATCGAACTATTTATTTACAAATTTTTGGAAGTTATCGGCATAGGAGCTAATGTTAAGTTCATCCGAAATCCGGTTGCATCTGATAGAATAGTATATATATATGTGGAGAGGAAATACCCGTATTCAAGACTATTGCAATGTTGGAAAAGGATTGGCAAGTTTCTTTAAATTTCTACCCATTTATAACCAGTTTGTATTTTCCATTTATCATTATTATATATGTTACACCCCTGCCAAATTATGCATATTTAGGACTGGTTTCGAACGCAAATACTTCAGTCGTTTTGAGGAATTTGGAAAAGGCCTCATTAAATTATTGCTTTTATCGCAAATACTCGGTCTTGATGATCTGAATGCCGAGAATGTTGGCTTCGACGAAAACACGGCTTCCCTGTATATAGTGGATTTTCAAATAGGCGTTATCGATAGTTCGGTCAGTTTCAAAGAAATCAATCGCCCCAAAACTCCAATGAATCTAGTTTCTAATCTGAAGATGAATTTGGGACGATTTCTCGACTTAGTTCAAGTATATATTTTTGTATTGATTGAGAGGGAAATGAATTCTATTTTAGGGAATGACATTCGAGGAAAATGAATTCTATTTTAGGGAATGACATTCGAAGAACAGCTCAGAATTGCAACATAGTGCATTGTTCGGTGGGAAATCAACTCTAAATTGGATGAAGCCCTTGCAAAGCTGGAAGATCAAAAGAAACTCTTCAATCGAGCGGAGTTACTTTTCGACAGGGGAACAGAAACTCTAAAAGAGCATATCAATTTAGTTCGAGAAAAGGTCATTGAAATTTATAATTTATAATCTCTTGTGTTGAATTGTTGTTGGTGTACTGTTTTGAAAAAAATAATAAACCTATCATATTCTAGTGTTGTGTAATTTTAACGGTGAAATTGCTAGAAGAGGTAAAAAGGGGTGGGCTAAGTAATTTATGTATGAACCATCAAAGCTAATTTTTCTAAAATTGTTTAATAATAAAATGGTTTACTTAAACCTACATTTAACTTATAGTGATGAAACTTTTGAGTAATACTCATTACTAAAGAACATTTTAGATAAAAATTATGAAATAGCTTTGGTAAAATTAGATGGGAAGATCAATAATTTGGATCTAAGATACGAACTGTTATTCCATAATACCAATATGAATGTTGATATAGATGATAATAATAATATTCTAGCGAATAGTATATGTAAAGAGAAGGAATAAAAATACTCTGCATAATATTTGTCTACTATGTCTACTCTTCTTTAGGTAGAACACTATCTACAATCACTATTACGTTCTTTTCTCCAAAAGGAGGCGATCCAATTAGGTTTTCCACTTCATCATAGTTCAGCACTTCACGCTTAAGAAGCTCTTGAGCAAGTCGAAATGAACATTTGCTATAAGGATGATCAAGTTTTATTCGTTTTAGATATAATTCAAACATCTCTTTCCTCTCCATTACAGTTGGTGAATCAATGATAATATGGCGATCGAAACGTCCTGATAGTAACAAAGCCTATAAACGTATATAAAATTGATTTAAAATAACTCAAAATAGTGTCTTATATTGAATGAAACAATATTTACCTTATCAAGAATATCAGGTCTATTTGTACTACCCAGAACCATTATCCCTCGCTCACTACCCATACCATCCATCTCTACGAGTAACTGATTAAGCATCTGTTCTTCCTCATTAGAACCACCACCTTAAAATAACTACTTTAATAACATTATCTAAAATACATTGTGGTATCTAAAAATGTAAGTGTACTACTGTATACGATTCATTACATAATATATGGTAGTTTCACATTGCAAACAGCATATTTTTTTATACAGCTTATTTAATCCAAATATATTAAGAAGATAATCTTAACTGTAGAAAATCTGTCTCAATCATTACCTCGCTGATAAACAAAAGTAAATGAACTTAAAAAAAAACACACGAGTAGGTATTTATTAATAATTATATACATAGATATATTTCAGATTTCAAATATAAATTAAAACATACAAAAATTACTGACTGGCTCTCCACTGATACTCTTTGAGTAAATATTCATATAAATAAAAGGCCAGTCCTTCTCAGGAAATACAATAATTTTATTAATCTGAAAAGTAAAAAAACAAACTCGGAAAAATTTTTTCCTTATAAGCATGTATTAATAAATTGACTCCAAGTAGTTCTCTGAACACCTGTTGGTCCATCTTGTAAAGGTTGAGGATCAGGTGATCAGGCTGATCCTTCCTTTATGTTAATATGAGACTATGTTTACACAGGGTTATAAGATAGAGAGTTTATTACTAAGGTTTATTATATTAACAACAAGAAAAGGGTAGGGCCAAAGGGTAAGAGGCTCAGGGCACCCGCACTGCCCTGTGTCCCCGCCTTGTACCTCTTTTATAGGGTAGCTTAGGTCAGAGACGCAGAGCGCATCCGAGATGTACCTCACAATCTGAACTTGGACTGAAATAGTAAAGAAAATGGAATAATTTTAAAAGCACATAATTAACTTGAGTATATAAAAACAGCTAAAAGACTATATACAAACCTTATCATATACAAAATACCATAGCTGAAGACTGAAATAGAGAAGTACTACAGTTTAATTAAAACTGGTAGCGAAAGCGGCGATGTTGTTTTTAACTTGTGTCAGGTACTCTTCATAGGCTTCGCTCGTCTTCAAATTAATACATCTATCTCGGAAAAATTTCTTCTGAGAAATAATTGCATCATCGGCGTCGTCCACCTTCTTTGGAAACTCCCATTGTTCAAAACATTCCTTCCCTATTTTTATGCGTAAGGCTTTATTCTTCTTTAAATACTCTTCCACTTTGGCACTTCTCGTGTGGTGAGAAATCTGAATAAAGAATTTGAGTATTTAGCAATTTTAAGTCGAAGTCTAGAGAAAAATCTCTTTGAAAATTAATCAAATTTCAAAATTTTTCTTACTATAATAAAGATAAAAGAAAAGTCATTAAAAATAGATGCGAGAATACCTGGAAATCCACAACGCTAAGTTTTCCGTCGCCATCAACACCATAATTTGCCGAGTGGAGGTCCGTTAGGTAGAAGAGATGACGGAGTAAATCCAGCTGCGACATTTGTACGTCATCCATTGTAGTATCGACAGCTCGGCGAAAGCCCGGAACTAAAATGCATATAAAGTGTAAAGCACTATACCGATTTGTCGTGTTAAAAGTAATTTTGACTATTTAAAAGCGAAATGTTCAAAAAATGAAAAACTACACTATTTTAAAATTTACCATCTTTTGTGGCAATGTAGAGTCCAAACCTAGATTGATGAACATTCGGTAAGAAGTGCACCTCCGGACCAACATTGATTAGTTTCAACAGCCGATAGACAAATAATTCACGGAGATCAGCATGTTGATGGTTTGAACTGCGAGTCGATATGCCTAGATGTATTTTCACATGAAATATTCCGAGCTCGACGCCATTCTTCATTACTCTGCACATTATACCGCCCTAAAAGGTTTATTAATAAATAACAATTATAACAATAAAGATAAAAAACCTCTAAAGCTAAAGGAACATTTATTTATTATTGTTACTATTTTACTAAACTTACTTGAGCACCACTATTTTCCCTCAGTTTCCGATTGCACTCTGTCTTGACGACAGGACATCCAGGATCTTCGTTCAGGAGGTTTAAAAAGTAGACATGTGCTGCGTCCTCCATATATTTGGTGTCAGCGTCTACGTAATGAGCGAATTCATTCTTGAATTTCAAAAATTTGTCCTCGTAAACTGGATAGATGACGAAAAAGCCGGCTTCATCAAAAAGTTTCGAATGACGAATTGCTCTGTCGACGCAATCTTTCACTGTATGTTCTTTTCTCGACCTCTGTGCACTTTCAGCCATGGCGAATAACTTGTTAAACTGCGCCCAATTAGGAAGAAGAGAATGTTTCTATAATTTCAAACATATTTAAATAAAACCAATGAAGTTCTAATTTATGTATTATTAAATACAACAATATTATGCTAACTAACGTACTTTGAGAATTTAATATCGAAAATTATGTTCACGCAGTAAAACAAAAAATAAAAACTTAATATCACTTACAACAATAATCTCATCGTTATGTTTTAAGCCAATTTGTTGAAGAGTGAAATCCAGATAGAGGATTTGCTGTCCATTGCTGAATAGTTCTATGTATTTTTCGTTTATTCCCCATAAAGAATTAATATCTTTCAGCAATTGTTCTACCGTGGTCTGAATTTAAAAATTCCAATTAATTATTAGAAATAAAACTTTAAAAAAATTGCAAATCAAAGTAACCTGGTTGCTGAACTTGATAACCGCTTTTTTATGAGATGATCCTTCATGATCACGTAAATGAATAATCAAATTAATCTGCATTTCTTCACTCTATAAACTAAAAAAAAACAATAATAGAAGTGTTAAGAGGAAAAAGATTTAACATCATAGCGAATATTATAAAAACACTAAAAATATGGGGTATTCTATTTAGATATTGGAAAAGAGAAAATTCATTAGTGACAGGTGTGTTAGCTAAAAATATTTTGGAAGCAAATTGAAACATAACGCCATAAAGACGCGCTACTTTGAATATGTATAAGTAAATGGTTGAAAACCGAGCCATTTTCAGTGGGAAATTATTTTTCTACATAAAATTTTTCTCTAATTAAATGGCATAGTTTACTTAACATTTAACTTTTAATAAAACCAATCTCGAGTACTCATTTTCACGGGAGCTTTGGGAAGGGAAATATGAAATCGGTTTATTAAAATTAAATGGCAAATTACTAATTAGTAATAAAATTAACGTAAATGAACCAAACAATGAGTTGTATTATTTAGTTAATGGGGTTGATAAAAATAATAATCAAGTTTGTGAAGAGAATACCTTAGATATTCCAAATGCTCCAAACTGATTTCAAATTGTGAATAACTTGTCGATCTATTGAAGATACTGCACCACGAATGAATTTATCAACCTGCACAAAGCTGTTCTAAGGGTAGTACACTCCATAATACATTAGTAATCCGTTGTAAACTTAAGGTCCTTACCTGTAACTTGCACTCTTTTTCTTCTT
This sequence comes from Heterorhabditis bacteriophora, assembly GCA_964036235.1. Lineage (NCBI taxonomy): Eukaryota > Metazoa > Nematoda > Chromadorea > Rhabditida > Heterorhabditidae > Heterorhabditis > Heterorhabditis bacteriophora. The sequence continues at coordinate 3,486,914 of OZ038431.1, forward strand.
TGGTATTTTGTTCAAAAGAGTTTAGACTGATTAAAGCTTCGAAAACAGATAATCACGAATAATGGAATCATTCAATATAACTGCATCGCTCATGGGCTAACTTGAACACTAAATTTAATTAAAACACCTTGACATTTAAAAAACTTGAAACACTGAATGAACAGAATGATACTTAAGGCTTCACTCCCACAAATATAGCAAAATACAGATTAAACTAAATGCATCAAAGAACAACTAAAGAAAGATCCGAACAGGTTAGATTAAAATACCTAAATTTTGAAAAATATATATATGACTACATTATTCTCATAGCTGTACATCTAAAGAAAAAGTTTTTTATATTTAAATTTAACAGCTCTAATATAATTTACCCCCAATATCGCAGATGATCGCGTGACAACTCGTAAAATAGAGCCGCGACGCGTTAAAATTGGCACGCTTCTCATTGGCCAACGCGCTATTGGACTGGATTTCCGCTTATTGTCTGCGTCTCTTATAGAGATCTATAGTAAGCGATGAGGTAAAGCTCACAAACGTCGGTAGGTGAGTGTAAGATTACTATAAGTTTAAATGGGAGAGTATTGAGGGAACTGAAGATGCTAAAATAAAATACTATATACAATAATATGTAAGGTAAAAACGCTTCCAAAGAACTTCTTATTGTATGACTATGCTCTACAAAGTTATTGTAATGACTTCTCGTGTTCTCAACGGTGCGTTATATCAACGACCCAGAAAATCCTTGGCGGATTCACTAATGTCAACATAAAAGTGTGGCAAGAGCACTTATTTGTGGAGACGTTATTACTGAGTGTAATAAATTCAGAAGGAAGAGAAACAATGAGACCACAGGCCATATCCTGCAAAACATTATGACATCTAGTTCTAAGCCGGACTATGGTAATAAACTTACTTTACGATTCACAAATTATTAGCAATTCATTATTTTGCATTGATCCACTTATTATACACGATTTTAAACCTGTCAAAAAGAGCGATGATGGCAAACTTGGCAGTAGGGTACGATGCAGGTCCGAATACTTTGCGCAGGACTATTCAGAGCTATAGAATAAGCCTATTCAACCGCTAGTAATAAGACATATCGTGAGTTATAGTAATTGTGGTGTCTGGTGAGAATAACCTCTCTTTTAAGAGAAGGGTTAATTTCAGCGGTGGTTCAATGGTATATTGTAAGACTGTATGAGGGATAGAGAGAGAGAGAGAGAGAGAGAGAGAGAGCGAGAGTTTTAATAACGAGTTTATTTATGTGAGTGACAAAAATGCAAGTGAACAAATTAAGAGAAATAATGTAAGCAAAGCGGTAAAACACCCGACAGTATTTCCCTCTCAATCCTACCGAAGTCTGCCCCGACCTCCCATGAGGGGCGGGGTTGACCCCTTCTACGTTGGTGTATTACAAAACTTAAACTAAGGGGTTGTCGAGTCATAGACCACGACACCTTCAATATACAGTGCGTTTCAAAATGATAGCACATTTTGTTTTTTTGTTCTGTTCTCTGTGGTCAGATTGATCTCATTTTTCTGAGCGAAGGTGTAATAGCCTTGGAAATCTCTAGTTTAAATTTTATCGTTTTTCACAAACAATTACCACTTGTATGCTATATTTCCCCAAAACCACTCACTTTTCATCGTTTCAAAATGATAGGCCACCTTATTAAAATATGCGTTTATAACAAAAACAAAAACAATCAATGTAAATAACAATTAACTAATAATCAGTACAACTACTACTTCTATTAATAAACTGAAAAATTCATTTAGGCATACTGTGTCCCGATTGGCAGTTAGTTAGCTCTTTGTCTTTGAGTATCAACTCCGCTTATGTAAACGCTCTTATTTTCCCACATGTTACCCCTTTTTCTCGGCCTTTATCCTCAGTGACCTATCTCCAAACTGTTTAAAATAATGCACTCCGCACATAAACGGGCATATATATATATAGGACCAGCTTTTAGTAAAAAGAGGCTTGTACTGTATTATTTACTTAATTGTACTGTTATATCAGTGGTTAAATAAAGTGGTTGGCAATTTCAAACAGCGCAATTCCAAAAGATCACCTAGCTGGTACAACTTGACCCAATCGGGACAAGTTTTGGTGCATCGACCACTACAACCCACAAGTCCGCGTGGCAAACACGAGTCGGACAGTCGACGTGCCTACAACGTATCTCCTGTCCCACTCAAAATATCAAGATTGCGAGAAACTAGCGCAATCACGTGGAAGTATAAGCAATACCTGCGTTAGATTACCTTGCGGTTACTGAGAGCAGTCCGCATATCCTTACGTAACGGGGACAGCTGGAAGGGAGACATACCTTAAGAATTTAAGTAAATATCCGCGACTCAAACATGAGAGTGGAAAAGATAGAGCTGCAGGAAGCTTACAATGAACTAAAAACATTCTTAAATGATGTACGCAGCTGTGTGAAAAGTAACAGCCTTGCAAATGAAGACATAACGGTAAATTACCTAGAGGAAAGAGAAGTAGAGTATAAAAAATAACTACGCACTATGATAACTTTGACTAAAACACTGACGTCAGGAAGTGAATCTTTTAAAAAAGGTGTGGCTGAAGCAATGAAAATCAGCCCTAACAAACATGCAGAGATTGATGATCAAGTAAATGAAATATTGAAAGAATGTCCATATCCGAAGTTAATATCAGAGGTTGCACACCTAAAATGCGCTTTAGAACTGTTATGTGACAAAACAGATAAACAACTAAAAGAGATTAAAAGCAAAACATGTGAGCAACAGATGCCAGCGAAGTATAATAAACAATCGAAGGCGACATCATCAACGGTACAAGTTGATCATGTTGAGAAAAATAGGAAATATCTCACGTCAGACGACGAAGAAATAGTGAGTGAAGTCAAACCACTGTTAGACGAAGTACACCATAACCCACTGATAAGACGCAACTCAAGAATGACTAGCATAATCATAAAGAGAAAGGTATTTGGAGCACCGCTGATCTCATTCAGCTTGTCACAGCTACGACAATAAATAATATCGAACAAAACAGAGCAAAATTCCCTCAATTGAAAATTCCAACATATAATGGCGACCGGGACAAATTCGATGACTTTTGGGCAGTCTTTAACCAAATGGTACACACGACTACTGTGTTTTCACCGGTTGACAAATTCATCTACTAAATATCGCACTGAGCAATCCTAGAACATTAGGAGAAATGATCCAACCTGTTATTTTAATAGGAGTGGATCTATGGGTGGAGTTTATTAAAGTAACCAATGCAAGTACAATAATGCCATCAGGACTGGTACTTCAACCCACCATCTTCGGCCACGCCATTCATGGGTGTGGTGAAATGCCACAAGCTGACAATGGAAAAGTCGAACACATACACAGCCTGACCGTCATAAAAGAAGAAGACTCAGTCATCCGTAAAGAACTGAATAGAATATACAGTCTGGAAGGCTTAGGAATTTCGGACGATCCAACAAACCAAGAAGATGAGACTTTTGAATATATGGAAAAATATTCCAAGGAAATAAAATACACAGAGGAAGCGGTAGTTGCTCCTTTTCCGCTCAAAGAGTCTATCGCGAATCTCAAAGACAACTTTAATATAGCATATATAAGACTTGTAAGCCTTATAGACAGCCTTAAAGACAAACTCGAACAAGTTTACTGGTATCACAAGATATTAGAGGCATATGTCGATGAGGGAATAATAGAGTTAGTTGATGAAAGTATCCCTCAAAGAGCTGGTACATTCTATTTACCACATAGGGAAGTTTGGAAGCCAGAGAAACGTACCCCTTTAAGGATTGTATTCGATGCCTCACAAAGAAGCAGATCATCCCCATCGCTCAATGACTGCATATATGAAGGCTTAAGCTTTATAAATAAAATTCATGAAATATTAATTGCAGCAAGATGGGAAAAAATAATGATAGCAGCTGATATACAGGCAGCCTTTGTCCAAATTCAACTCCCAGAGGAACATAAAGATTTAACACGTTTCCTATGGGTAAAAAACATAGAAAAACCCTTATATCGGTCAAATGTGCAAGTCTTCAGATTCACTCGGGTACCATTCGGAATCAACGCTAGCCCCAGTATTCTTAATATGACTATCAGTAAAAGAATGATAGATATTGGGCAAACTGTACGTTGATAATGTTATATTAGAAGCTGATGAGCCAGAAACGGCCTTCCAAAAGTACGCCGAATCAAAACGATACTTCTAAGAGATACGAATGAATCTGAAAGATTTCATATCTGATGACAAAGAGTTCAATGACAAAGTGCCCGAACATGATAAAGCAAAAGGAGGAGAATTGAAGGTATTGGGAATAAACTATTAGGTCTACCGGAAAGTTCTGTCCGGTTCAATGACAACAAGTTTCGACATGTAAACACATGTTTATTTGGCGCATGTTCGGCTCTCTATTTTTATCGCTTAATGTATGCATACTGGCGTAGCAAATTAACCAAAACAAAGTTAATTCACGTTAGTCTTAAGTGTGAAGTGATTGTGTGCCCATGGCTACTGCTAAAGTTCATTTACGCCATTGTATTTTATACGAATTTCAACAAGGAAGAAATGCTACAGAAGCATGTAGAAATTTATTGAAAGTGTTTGGTGAAGGTTCAGTTTCTGATAGAACATGCAGAAGATGGTTCGAAAGATTTGAAACAGGTGATTTTGACCTTTATGATAAGCTACGTTCTGGGCGACCATCTTTGATCGATGACGATGTTATTAAGACGATGTTGGAGCAAGATCCTTTTCTGACAACATCGGAGATCGCAGAAAGGCTTAATTCAGCTCAGCAAACCATTTCGGACCATATTCGGAAGATAGGATTGGTGTGGAAATATTCAAGATGGGTGCCACATGAATTAAGTCAGAAGAATTTGGATGATCGAGTCGTCATATGCACATCTCTGCTTGCTCGGAACAAAATCGAGCCCTTCTTGAACAGGATGATAACTGGGGATGAAAAGTGGATTACCTACGAAAGCATCGTAAGGCAAAAGGCATATTGTGAACCCGGACAACCTAGCCCTTCCACCTCCAAACCAAATTTGACTCTAAATAAGAGATTGTTGTCTATATGGTGGGACATTCGAGGACCAATACATTATGAGCTTTTGAAACCTAACGAAAAGCTCAATTCGGAGATATACTGTCAGCAACTGGAGAATTTAAAGATAGCAGTTCAAGAAAAGAGGCCGGCGATGTTCAATAGGGAGGACATCATACTGCATCATGATAATGCCAGGCCACATGCTGCTTCGGGGACTCGTCAAAAAATTGCAGAACTAGGCTGGGAAATTCTGTCGCATCCACCATATTCCCCGGACTTAGCACCCTCCGACTATCACTTGTTTTTGTCCTTACAAAATTTTTTGAATGGCAAAAGATTCAAAAATGAAGAAGATATAAAACAAGCACTGGTTCAATTTTTCGCATCAAAGGATAAAACATTTTTCAAAGATGGGATATACAAATTGCCCTCACGCTGGCAAGAAGTCATTAATAATAATGGCAATTATATCATTTAATAAAGTTTATTGATGGTAAGAAAAATTTGTATTTTGTTTTATTCCAAAAACGGACAGAACTTTCCGGTAGACCTAATATAACAATGAAACGGACATGTTTAAGGTAGAAGTGCAATTTCCAAGGCAAACTGCATGAACTAAACGTTCTGTTATTAGCCAAATACATGGCGTATATGATCCCATAGGGACAGTCGCCCCTCTGCTTGTTAATCATAAACTTTTCTTACGAGAACTCTTTTGCAAACCCCTAAAATGGGACGAGCCACTAAATGAGGAACTTGTAAAAGAATGGAACATCATTAGCGAAAATATACACGGTACAATAATAACAATCCCAAGAAAAATTGGACAACTCAAACCAATCACTCCCACAACCCTATGGGTCTTTGTGGATGCCTCGGTTAAAGCATACGCTTGTTGTGCATATTTATCACATGGATTATCAGAAACCTCGAAGCTAGTAAGCGGAAGGGTAAAACTAACACCCATAAAAATAAACGTCACCATTCCTCGACTAGAGCTCATTGCTCTTCTCCTAGGGATACGATTGGCACATTCCGTTATCGCCTCATTAAAGAAGGAGATAATTCAAATACACATTGTGGGCGACAGCAAGGTTTCCCTGTCATGGTTGATATCATCTCGATCACTCCCAGTATTTGTGCGAAATCAGGTCAAACGGATTATGAAAATTCGCGAGGAATTATTAGAACTAACTAAAAGTGTTACTTTCCATTATATACCGTCGGAACTTAACCCTTCGGACATAGGCACTCGAGGGTGTAAAGGATGTGAACTTTCGAGCTCTCTATGGGTTAACGGTCCGGCATGGTGCAGTTTGGATAGTAAAAGTTGGCCGATAACAAGCCTAGACACCGTTTCACAGGAAATGATAGAAGTTGAATCTTGTCCACTTAACTTAAGTCAAGTGGTACATAAACAGCTGACCCATACAATTAAAATGAAAGCGACGACAATATTCCCTACGGAGAAAGTAGGAAGATTCGGCAAACTAGTAAGAATTGGAGCTTATGTATTACTATTCATTAGTACATGCACTCGGAAACTCCAAAGAAAAGGGGTCACGCTGAATTTCAAAAATGCCATATATTGCAACAATTCAAACTCAATTACAGCAGATGAAATGAATATGGCGGAAATACTCATAATCAGAAGTGAGGTTGCCCACATTTCGCTGGATGAATTAAAAGGCAGATTCAAGGACAGGATACACCACCCCATACTTATTTTTCCCCTCGTTGAGTTCTTTTACGTTCTTAGTTTCTCTTGCATTTACTTTATCTAAGCCATCGAGAATTCCCTCGCCTCCTTCTGTCTTATTTTTGGGGTAACTCCAGTGGTGATAACCTCTGACTGATAGGCGTTAGCATATGCAGGGCTACCCTGGGCAGAGAGGTCAATCATCCTTATTACCCACTTCTCTTCTCTTGCTTGTTTTCTCTTCGTCTTTCTTAACCTTTTTGAGGCGTGGAAGTGTCCCGATTGGCAGTTTTACTAACCCCTTATTTTTGCGTGTCAACCCCATTTGTGTAATCTATCCTATTCTTCCATATGTTTTCCTTTATCTCAGTCTCTGTTCTCATTGACATTTCTCCAAACTGTTTATACTATTGTGCCCCGCCTACAAAAGTAGATACATATATAGGACCAGCTTGTAGTAAAAGTGGTTCAGTCAGTAAAAAGATTTTGTTATTTTCGGTTTATAGTTATTTAGTTTTAAATAAAGTGGTTAGTAATTGCCGAAATTGTGCAATACCTAACGAGCCCAAATACAACTTGACCAAATCGGGACACTTTCTAATGTTATATTGAGTTACATGTCTTCGAATATCCACCAGTGAACCTATTAACAAATCAATAAACATTAACGGTTAATCTATAGTTCGTCTGATATATCACATTCATATTCATCCGAGTAGGTATAGTCAGCTGTTTGGTTATTGCTATAGTGGATTCGCCACCATCCAAAGTTAGATTTATGTAAGATTCCCTGTATCCAATGTTCATTTTGATATTGCATCATTCTTAGCCAACTATTCTTGTTTTTCCTCAACAGTCTGTAGTTAAAAATAACTGTGCGTACAATAACATGCATGCGAACGGTTGTTTTCTCCGAATTTGGTAATAACATTTCCTTGTCTTATCGAAATACCATCTGAATATAACAAAAAAACAGCTTATGGGAACGTCTGGAGCAACCGTATAAATGCCGAACCTAGGCAGAACGAAACCACTCGACAGCCATCGAGCGCTACCATCGTTCACTCTTTTTTCATGTTTTTCTCTTTAATATAGACTTATAATCGCATATGTGTATCCTTATTTATTATGTGCTTCGTATACTATTTGTTGTAAACGTTACATATATTTGTTCTTACTAATAAAGGCTTAATTACCCAAGTTTGAGATTATCACATCAAGAACTTGTAGCGGCTCTAGCCTCCATACACACAAGACCCGCGTGACAGGATAAAAATAACACCCGACCACACGTCGAACTGTTATAATTGCTATTTACTAGTGTAGTATTGAGAATAATATTACAATTAAGATCTAATAACAAACACTAGAACTCATAGGGATCTTGTATTGTGGACATTAGCGCATATGCTTGGTTCAAAAGGTGATTAGCATATATCTGGCTTAGGACAAGTTGGACCGCCCCTTCCCCAAGAGACGGTGTAAAAGCTCATCCCAATGTATTGCACTTTTAGTCTGTTGTTTAGCTTTTAAATAAAGACCTACTATTTATTCGGTTCTCAAAAAAAACTAGTAACTTGACACATCTTGAGTTGTAAGTTCGTATGCTTCTGTAACTAAGGTTTCACATAAAAGGGGAATCACGAATTCATATGGATCCATCTAAAATGTACTGCACCTGGAAGCAGAGGAGTGAAGCATAGCTTGCAGATAAAGTAGCTTTTCTGCTTTAACTCCTGTTAGTCTATTACGAAGAGTGTTGCCATACAATATTCCAGCTTTTGCAAAGAGGCGTTCACTAGCAATGGAAGTTCGAACAAGAGAAAATGTCCTGCGTGCGAGTCTTGCTAGTTTGGGTAAGACTAATTGCTTCTGCTCCAGAAGTCAAGAGAATTAGAGTCAATGTGTGCTGGATTCTTTCTATCCCAGATAAAAAAAAACTACTTGTGTTATTGAAAACACGAAAAACCTAAAGAACAAAAACTATTTCAATGACTCCTACAATTTAACACAGTATATATATTCCATCACAATAATCTTATTCTGAAACAAGGGGATTGCAAATCCACCCGTCATAAGCCTTACATTACTCGGTTCCCAACTCTTAAAATTTCAAATTCAATTTAATCTTCAAATTTTCAAATTTCAAATATTTTCAAATTTTCAAATTTCAAATATTTTCAAATTTTCAAATTTCAAATATTTTCAAATTTTCAAATTTCAACTTCAAATTCAAATTTTCAAATTTTCGGTTTGAATTAGAATTAGAATGCCAACTCTATGCAGGACGCAAACAGGAATGACCTCTTCTTCCCGTCCTACAGATGATGGTTGACCGTATCCCACAATTATTCGACGGGTTCCACAGTAAGTGATAACAAAAAATGTGAGGTCAGACGAGATGAGAGATAGGATTTAGGGACTCAACGGTCGAATAATCGCCCGACTTCGTATCGTACACTGGATATAGAAGATAAGTAAAATTAAGTGCGGATAGCAATAAAATACCAAAAAAAGTTTCATATGAATTTATTTTTGCCTTTCCCCTTTCAAAACAAAGGTTAACATATCTAGAGAGAATCACGGGAGTGAGTATTTACTAATTTTTTTAGACTTGAAAACATCACCGATTACAATAATAAGTAGTTTTCAAACCTTTGCCAATGATGCTCTGTGAGGTCGACCTGAAAGCATGCCTCAGGACAGCGAAACCAGAGGTGCTGTTTTCCGCCCGAAGGTCAGCAACTACCCACTTCAGGTCACATTGGAGGTGGCGTTCCACTGTTGTTCTCAGTCAGTTCTAAGTCCGTTGTGGCAGTTGAGCACTGCTTTCTGTGCAGAAGGGGTGGTCATAAAATCCATAATTCCACGATATCTATCAGCTGTCTTTCGCATGTCCAATAATTCTGTGAAACATCTCACTAACCGTTCTTTTTTTAATGTATTTCATTCAATAACTGCATTTATTAATTTTAAACATTTAGATGGCTCATGTGAATGTAGCTGAATGTGACGTCGAAGCAGGAGTTAGCCAACAAGCAGATGTCACGGTCTTAACGAAGAAGATTGATGATAGCCAATTCCTGGACACTTCATTCCTGGACCTTTCTTTTGAACTGCAATGCCATATTCTTAGACAGGTTCCTACTACCACTTATACACATTTTGAAGAATAACTGCATAAATATTAGAAAATAGCCAGAAACCAGTTATTTACAGATAAGTGCTGCTGAGATATGAGAACTGAAGGCGGTTTCAAAAGACCTAAAACGTCTGATTGAGAAGAACTGGACACCAGCATTTTATATTCTTCCTCCGAATGTTCAAATTAGAATCCTAACTGAGGTAAAGCTCTCCTGGAAGTCACATTATTTTGCGCCAGATTTATTAATTAGTACGTTGCAGACACAGATGACCTTGTCAGAAATCCGTCGCATGAAGCTGGTTTCTAAGGATATGAAATATCTGATTGAGAGAGGCGGACGACATCTGACAAAGCAAGAGCTGAGAAATTGTTGCATTGACGAGGTAAGTAGAACTATTTGCACGAACAGATTTCTTTCGTTTAAAAAATCTGTTCAGATTGCCCCTGGTTCTTGCAAAGTTACTTCAATAAATAGCCACCAAAGACAGCATATCAGCTTGGAGAATTTCTCTCAAATATTGGCACATAGCCATATTTTGGCTTTTCATATTGGTAGAGTAAGTGCATTTTCTAGTATTTTCAATTCTCAATATGATACTTCCCTGATTGTCACGAATGAAACTATTTTCAGGTCAATATAACATTAGATTTCTGCGATGAAATGCAGCACCTTCGAAACAATAAAATTACCTGCGAATGGCTGATGTTTTCTGTATGCGACTTCAACAATAAGGAGAAACTAATTACCGTCGACAGACTTCTGAGGACAACAGAAGCAACTAGTCTAAACATATTCGGCGATTTAGATAAGACGAACCGCTTTAACAAGGCGTTCTTTTGGATGCCGTCAGTTAGAAAAGTATGTCATTGCCTAAATATCGATTTCTTCCCTGTATACAGTGGCGCTCATAATTACTGGTAACAAATTGCGCCGAGGGCACATAAGTGCACTAAATGGGCTATCGATTGTAACTCGCTTCTGAATGTTCTACTTTGTATTCTACTTAAAGATTCAGTTTCAGCATCAAATTGTGGTTCCTCCCTGTACAATTTTCCTAGTTCGATTCAAAGTTGACTTTTGATGAGAAAGAGAATATCTCAGATTCGCCGAATCATAATAGGGAATATAAGTAGACACAAAAAGCGTAAATCATTTAGTAATATGGTCACTATTCCATAGTCCATTTTTTCTTAAGGAATTGTAGTACTTGTTACTTCCATGCTCTGTTAGGAGTCACCAAAGTAGGGCCCACCAAAGGGCAGTGATAGTTAACGTTGAATTTGTGGAAGAACTACATCCCAGAAACAATGGTTTTGTTTACTTACTTTGTTTGAATGGCCTTTCCTGCCATAAAGATTTTTTTCTACTAATTCCCTTCTTAAATTCTAAGAGGGATACAAGTGGAGGAAGCAGTTGACTACTTTTCACTTGACAATGTATCGTCAGTTAATTTTACAAGTTATGTTGTTTCATACATTTTTTATAGCAAACTGTTTCATTGTGACTTTCGTTTACTATTTTGTGTGAATTATTACCAAACACTATACGTCATATTAACTGTAGCGCCTATATTGCGGCATCTCTTTGATGGCTGTCAGTTATCACCTAAGACTACGTCCGATCACATATCGTGATTAACCTCAATTTTTGTACATTTTAGTTTTGTGCTATTAAACAAATCAGAAATAACTAATTTATTTCAAAGTACTAACACATAGCATGAAATCTCATTTTAAACAGAAAAAAGAACAACATTCATTCAAATAAAGTAGTTTTTGAAACCAAAAGTCACAACTTCTTTATTCTAACTACTCTCCAGAATAATCCCTTGAATGTGAGATATTCTCATTTTCATTAAAAGTCAACTTTGAATCGAACTAGGAAAATTGTACAGGGAGGAACCACAATTTGATGCTGAATCTGCATCTGTAATTAGAATACAAAGTAGATCATTCAGAAGCGAGTTACAGTCTATAGTCCACTTAGTGCACTTATGTGCCCTCGGCGCAATTTGTTACCAGTAATTATGAGCGCCACTGTAACTCTGGTCAAGGAGCCTCTCATGAGCGCTCAGATTGTTATACTGTAATCTAAACATACTATGAGTAAATGTATTGTGACCCGAAACGTAATGTTCAGTACATAAACAATATTGTTTTGAGCCGCATGCACATCAAAACAAAATAGCCATACCAGCATCACTTGTGCTTCTGCTGACGGTTAGTATTGTATCTTTTGGTATTGTCTGGGATGTGATTAGAGCGATAACAAGAATAGGTACTAGGCTAGAGAAGAATAGTACTTACACGGTTACTAGTTAGCGCATGGAATCTTAGGGAGGCATTTATTTACAAGGTACAGGAAAGGGACGTAACTACCTAAGGTAAGATTATAATTGGAGAACAGCAGCTGATGGTAGTAGGTTATGTTCAAGTTAACGTCTGGTCTGTAATAGTTCCTTAAGTGTATAATTCAGGGAGCCCACGTTTCCAACAGTTCGGCTCTTTCCTTACTGTACAGCTAAATTCTTCCTCCGTCTTGAGCCGTTTTGCCGCACTTCTCACTACCAAAGCCTTGCAATTGTGGCTACAAGTGATTTCGCTATTTGCATAAATCACTATGACAATTTCCGTGGTTCACACGCTCAATATAACCAGTAATTAGAACAAGCAAGCATTTTTTAAATGTAAATGCTATTCTCATTAATCCAACTGTCTAAAATAACATTTTCACCTGTCCTCTGTCCTATGATTTACCTAGGCTTAGCCATTTTGTTACAACTCTGAAACGAACGTTTCTCTGAAAAGAAAGTCGCTTCAATTTATTTGGTCTACTGACAAATGTAAAAGAGTACCCATCCGAATCAACGGAAATACTTTATTATTGAAAACAAAGTGTTTTGTGAATAAATGAATGCCTCTTGTTTGTCCCACTAGTTCCTGCAAGTTCCCGTCACGATATTTAGTATACAAATGGACAACTTCACTCTCTTCGACTATCACAACAATGCCATGTTCATATTCTACAATATTAACGGTCGTCTATGTATCCTTTTGAATCCGCTCGCAATATACCTGATTGCATTTAAATCCAATCGGGAAATGGGAAAATATCGGTGGTACCTCCTCCACTACCACGCAAGCGACTTTAGAATACTAGGATCAGGCCAATCTTCAAATAGTTGCATTTCATAATAATCTATTTGAAGGATTTGATTTTTTAAAATTATATTAATTACTTTAAAGTAGTAAGACGGAGAAATTCAGAATAATACTCTAATACCAACATGGTCTTCATTTAATAAGACACATATAGAATTAAGACAGTTTGGTTCCGCTACAAATCTTTAGATAATTAAACAAACCTATAACTACATTCTCAAATGGCGACATTATTTTTTTAAAGATTTGCGTTTTTGCTCTCGATATATTTGCAAATGCGCTCTTTCAACCTGTAGTCTTTTCCCCTATAATTGCTGGAACAGGACATGGAATTCTCATCATCCAAATGAGATTTTCAACTTCCACTTGTTATGTCAGTTTTAGATTTATTAGTATTTCTTGAAGTAAATTCATATTAAAATATAATAAATCTACATTAGCTATCATTTTAGCACATATATTTGTTGCTACTGTGAGGTCTTTCATCTTTCATAATGACACTATTTTCCTACCGCGTAAGAAGTTTATTTCCTGTATTCTTCTGCTTTATTTTGTAATGACTTGTCTAAATGTAATTTCTTACCAACTGTCTGAAGTTTACTCATCTCTGTGGCCCGAACTGCTACGAAAGGTGTATCTTCTACTAGGTGAATAAATCTTGTCAATTTCGAAATTTGCTAAATTTAAGACGACTTACACTTGCGCTATTACTTTTGAGGAAAACCTAGAAGCTATGGAGCTACTGGAAATTTCGCATATTTATTATGTGCCTTCTACTTTTATGTTGAAGATATATTCTTAACTTGATAACTTAATCTTTTTATTTTCGAGTAAGAACAATTTTCCCTCTTCGAGTTTCTAATTACACTTAATTAACACTTAAGTTATTTATAAATCTAACTTCAGTTATGACCATCTTGGGACTTATTTGTCACCTGCAGTACATTTTCCGAAAACAGTACGAGCACCTCACAGTCCATACTCAAGAACTGCACAAAAAGTTCTTAAGATCTCAGACAATCCAGGTACTTCGAAGTTATTCACATATCTTTCTTTGTTTACCTTAATAGCCTTCGTATTAGACTATTGTTTAGAGAAGCAATAGACATTTTCCTGTCTTGAAGGGAATCAACTTCCGGTAGGAAGCAGTGCTAACTCTATTAAGCGCCATTTACAGATCGTGTTTTATAAATTCTAAAAGAAGCATTGTAATTTTTAGGTGGCGATTTCTCTTGTACTTCTTTTTATTTCCTCAATAGTATGCTATATTCGTATTCTCGACGGTCGCCTGGAACTACAGATCCCAACGACATATTACCCATGATAATTTCTGCTAATAGTCCAGCTGCCACTATCTTTCTAATATTTATCAACGTTCCTTACCGCAAATTTCTCTGCGAAAAACTTAAAGAATTTGGTGAGTGGTTGAGCCTTCTTGGTTAATGTTTTGAGTAGTTCTTTTTAAGTGATTTCTTTATTTTGCTGGAAGAATCCTGTTCCAATAGCAATATCACATACGCGCATTCCGCGCAGGCGATGTATTAGTCATCGCCTAGTAGAGTTAGCCCCGCGACCGGCGCCGACCGGTCGGTGGTTCTAACCGCCTTTAGAGAGGCCCGGCATGTAACATCCAAGCCGCACGGAATATCCCCCCTTTGATACCTAACCCGTCCTTGCCCTATTTCCTGTCTATCTATAGAATGTAGCCTCTCAGATGGACAGAAGTCCTATGTTAGTATTGTCTTTATTATACTTATGCAACCTTAATAAACCTAATACTCTTGCTAGCTATTCTTCTATAACATCTACATCTATATTCACACTAGACAATATAACCATATGGAACGATCCGAATGTCTTTTTTTCAGAGAAACCCAAAAATCGGATGCATGAAACGAAAGTTTTCTCACAAACCGTAAAATCCTTGTACTAGCCTTCCTGTGGGTAAAATCTAACAAAACGAAGCTAAGTTTAGTTATTCAATTGGTATGAATGTGAATATTCTGAAATTTTACCTAGGTTTATTAATTATTATTTCGAATTAAAGTATGTCTCAAGATAAAGTCTCAGTTGCAAATGTTTTCCTTATTGTTATTTTAGTCCGAAGCTTCTAACTATTGTTTTCAAGAAGAATAAAGAAGTGACTTTGGTTGCCGTGAACTACATAGCTTAATTCCATAACATAATAGCCTAAATAATTGTCTCAAACAAAAAAATAAGATTGAGTTGACGACGTACTCTTCGATATTGAGAAGGAATCCAGCACACATTGACTCTAATTCCCTTGACTTCTGGAGCAGAAGCAATTAGTCTTACCCAAACTAGCAAGACTCGCACGCAGGACATTTTCTCTTGTTCGAACTTCCATTGCTAGTGAACGCCTCTTTGCAAAAGCTGGAATATTGTATGGCAACACTCTTCGTAATAGACTAACAGGAGTTAAAGCAGAAAAGCTACTTTATCTGCAAGCTATGCTTCACTCCTCTGCTTCCAGGTGCAGTACATTTTAGATGGATCCATATGAATTCGTGATTCCCCTTTTATGTGAAACCTTAGTTACAGAAGCATACGAACTTACAACTCAAGATGTGTCAAGTTACTAGTTTTTTTTGAGAACCGAATAAATAGTAGGTCTTTATTTAAAAGCTAAACAACAGACTAAAAGTGCAATACATTGGGATGAGCTTTTACACCGTCTCTTGGGGAAGGGGCGGTCCAACTTGTCCTAAGCCAGATATATGCTAATCACCTTTTGAACCAAGCATATGCGCTAATGTCCACAATACAAGATCCCTATGAGTTCTAGTGTTTGTTATTAGATCTTAATTGTAATATTATTCTCAATACTACACTAGTAAATAGCAATTATAACAGTTCGACGTGTGGTCGGGTGTTATTTTTATCCTGTCACGCGGGTCTTGTGTGTATGGAGGCTAGAGCCGCTACAAGTTCTTGATGTGATAATCTCAAACTTGGGTAATTAAGCCTTTATTAGTAAGAACAAATATATGTAACGTTTACAACAAATAGTATACGAAGCACATAATAAATAAGGATACACATATGCGATTATAAGTCTATATTAAAGAGAAAAACATGAAAAAAGAGTGAACGATGGTAGCGCTCGATGGCTGTCGAGTGGTTTCGTTCTGCCTAGGTTCGGCATTTATACGGTTGCTCCAGACGTTCCCATAAGCTGTTTTTTTGTTATATTCAGATGGTATTTCGATAAGACAAGGAAATGTTATTACCAAATTCGGAGAAAACAACCGTTCGCATGCATGTTATTGTACGCACAGTTATTTTTAACTACAGACTGTTGAGGAAAAACAAGAATAGTTGGCTAAGAATGATGCAATATCAAAATGAACATTGGATACAGGGAATCTTACATAAATCTAACTTTGGATGGTGGCGAATCCACTATAGCAATAACCAAACAGCTGACTATACCTACTCGGATGAATATGAATGTGATATATCAGACGAACTATAGATTAACCGTTAATGTTTATTGATTTGTTAATAGGTTCACTGGTGGATATTCGAAGACATGTAACTCAATATAACATTAGAAAGTGTCCCGATTTGGTCAAGTTGTATTTGGGCTCGTTAGGTATTGCACAATTTCGGCAATTACTAACCACTTTATTTAAAACTAAATAACTATAAACCGAAAATAACAAAATCTTTTTACTGACTGAACCACTTTTACTACAAGCTGGTCCTATATATGTATCTACTTTTGTAGGCGGGGCACAATAGTATAAACAGTTTGGAGAAATGTCAATGAGAACAGAGACTGAGATAAAGGAAAACATATGGAAGAATAGGATAGATTACACAAATGGGGTTGACACGCAAAAATAAGGGGTTAGTAAAACTGCCAATCGGGACACTTCCACGCCTCAAAAAGGTTAAGAAAGACGAAGAGAAAACAAGCAAGAGAAGAGAAGTGGGTAATAAGGATGATTGACCTCTCTGCCCAGGGTAGCCCTGCATATGCTAACGCCTATCAGTCAGAGGTTATCACCACTGGAGTTACCCCAAAAATAAGACAGAAGGAGGCGAGGGAATTCTCGATGGCTTAGATAAAGTAAATGCAAGAGAAACTAAGAACGTAAAAGAACTCAACGAGGGGAAAAATAAGTATGGGGTGGTGTATCCTGTCCTTGAATCTGCCTTTTAATTCATCCAGCGAAATGTGGGCAACCTCACTTCTGATTATGAGTATTTCCGCCATATTCATTTCATCTGCTGTAATTGAGTTTGAATTGTTGCAATATATGGCATTTTTGAAATTCAGCGTGACCCCTTTTCTTTGGAGTTTCCGAGTGCATGTACTAATGAATAGTAATACATAAGCTCCAATTCTTACTAGTTTGCCGAATCTTCCTACTTTCTCCGTAGGGAATATTGTCGTCGCTTTCATTTTAATTGTATGGGTCAGCTGTTTATGTACCACTTGACTTAAGTTAAGTGGACAAGATTCAACTTCTATCATTTCCTGTGAAACGGTGTCTAGGCTTGTTATCGGCCAACTTTTACTATCCAAACTGCACCATGCCGGACCGTTAACCCATAGAGAGCTCGAAAGTTCACATCCTTTACACCCTCGAGTGCCTATGTCCGAAGGGTTAAGTTCCGACGGTATATAATGGAAAGTAACACTTTTAGTTAGTTCTAATAATTCCTCGCGAATTTTCATAATCCGTTTGACCTGATTTCGCACAAATACTGGGAGTGATCGAGATGATATCAACCATGACAGGGAAACCTTGCTGTCGCCCACAATGTGTATTTGAATTATCTCCTTCTTTAATGAGGCGATAACGGAATGTGCCAATCGTATCCCTAGGAGAAGAGCAATGAGCTCTAGTCGAGGAATGGTGACGTTTATTTTTATGGGTGTTAGTTTTACCCTTCCGCTTACTAGCTTCGAGGTTTCTGATAATCCATGTGATAAATATGCACAACAAGCGTATGCTTTAACCGAGGCATCCACAAAGACCCATAGGGTTGTGGGAGTGATTGGTTTGAGTTGTCCAATTTTTCTTGGGATTGTTATTATTGTACCGTGTATATTTTCGCTAATGATGTTCCATTCTTTTACAAGTTCCTCATTTAGTGGCTCGTCCCATTTTAGGGGTTTGCAAAAGAGTTCTCGTAAGAAAAGTTTATGATTAACAAGCAGAGGGGCGACTGTCCCTATGGGATCATATACGCCATGTATTTGGCTAATAACAGAACGTTTAGTTCATGCAGTTTGCCTTGGAAATTGCACTTCTACCTTAAACATGTCCGTTTCATTGTTATATTAGGTCTACCGGAAAGTTCTGTCCGTTTTTGGAATAAAACAAAATACAAATTTTTCTTACCATCAATAAACTTTATTAAATGATATAATTGCCATTATTATTAATGACTTCTTGCCAGCGTGAGGGCAATTTGTATATCCCATCTTTGAAAAATGTTTTATCCTTTGATGCGAAAAATTGAACCAGTGCTTGTTTTATATCTTCTTCATTTTTGAATCTTTTGCCATTCAAAAAATTTTGTAAGGACAAAAACAAGTGATAGTCGGAGGGTGCTAAGTCCGGGGAATATGGTGGATGCGACAGAATTTCCCAGCCTAGTTCTGCAATTTTTTGACGAGTCCCCGAAGCAGCATGTGGCCTGGCATTATCATGATGCAGTATGATGTCCTCCCTATTGAACATCGCCGGCCTCTTTTCTTGAACTGCTATCTTTAAATTCTCCAGTTGCTGACAGTATATCTCCGAATTGAGCTTTTCGTTAGGTTTCAAAAGCTCATAATGTATTGGTCCTCGAATGTCCCACCATATAGACAACAATCTCTTATTTAGAGTCAAATTTGGTTTGGAGGTGGAAGGGCTAGGTTGTCCGGGTTCACAATATGCCTTTTGCCTTACGATGCTTTCGTAGGTAATCCACTTTTCATCCCCAGTTATCATCCTGTTCAAGAAGGGCTCGATTTTGTTCCGAGCAAGCAGAGATGTGCATATGACGACTCGATCATCCAAATTCTTCTGACTTAATTCATGTGGCACCCATCTTGAATATTTCCACACCAATCCTATCTTCCGAATATGGTCCGAAATGGTTTGCTGAGCTGAATTAAGCCTTTCTGCGATCTCCGATGTTGTCAGAAAAGGATCTTGCTCCAACATCGTCTTAATAACATCGTCATCGATCAAAGATGGTCGCCCAGAACGTAGCTTATCATAAAGGTCAAAATCACCTGTTTCAAATCTTTCGAACCATCTTCTGCATGTTCTATCAGAAACTGAACCTTCACCAAACACTTTCAATAAATTTCTACATGCTTCTGTAGCATTTCTTCCTTGTTGAAATTCGTATAAAATACAATGGCGTAAATGAACTTTAGCAGTAGCCATGGGCACACAATCACTTCACACTTAAGACTAACGTGAATTAACTTTGTTTTGGTTAATTTGCTACGCCAGTATGCATACATTAAGCGATAAAAATAGAGAGCCGAACATGCGCCAAATAAACATGTGTTTACATGTCGAAACTTGTTGTCATTGAACCGGACAGAACTTTCCGGTAGACCTAATAGTTTATTCCCAATACCTTCAATTCTCCTCCTTTTGCTTTATCATGTTCGGGCACTTTGTCATTGAACTCTTTGTCATCAGATATGAAATCTTTCAGATTCATTCGTATCTCTTAGAAGTATCGTTTTGATTCGGCGTACTTTTGGAAGGCCGTTTCTGGCTCATCAGCTTCTAATATAACATTATCAACGTACAGTTTGCCCAATATCTATCATTCTTTTACTGATAGTCATATTAAGAATACTGGGGCTAGCGTTGATTCCGAATGGTACCCGAGTGAATCTGAAGACTTGCACATTTGACCGATATAAGGGTTTTTCTATGTTTTTTACCCATAGGAAACGTGTTAAATCTTTATGTTCCTCTGGGAGTTGAATTTGGACAAAGGCTGCCTGTATATCAGCTGCTATCATTATTTTTTCCCATCTTGCTGCAATTAATATTTCATGAATTTTATTTATAAAGCTTAAGCCTTCATATATGCAGTCATTGAGCGATGGGGATGATCTGCTTCTTTGTGAGGCATCGAATACAATCCTTAAAGGGGTACGTTTCTCTGGCTTCCAAACTTCCCTATGTGGTAAATAGAATGTACCAGCTCTTTGAGGGATACTTTCATCAACTAACTCTATTATTCCCTCATCGACATATGCCTCTAATATCTTGTGATACCAGTAAACTTGTTCGAGTTTGTCTTTAAGGCTGTCTATAAGGCTTACAAGTCTTATATATGCTATATTAAAGTTGTCTTTGAGATTCGCGATAGACTCTTTGAGCGGAAAAGGAGCAACTACCGCTTCCTCTGTGTATTTTATTTCCTTGGAATATTTTTCCATATATTCAAAAGTCTCATCTTCTTGGTTTGTTGGATCGTCCGAAATTCCTAAGCCTTCCAGACTGTATATTCTATTCAGTTCTTTACGGATGACTGAGTCTTCTTCTTTTATGACGGTCAGGCTGTGTATGTGTTCGACTTTTCCATTGTCAGCTTGTGGCATTTCACCACACCCATGAATGGCGTGGCCGAAGATGGTGGGTTGAAGTACCAGTCCTGATGGCATTATTGTACTTGCATTGGTTACTTTAATAAACTCCACCCATAGATCCACTCCTATTAAAATAACAGGTTGGATCATTTCTCCTAATGTTCTAGGATTGCTCAGTGCGATATTTAGTAGATGAATTTGTCAACCGGTGAAAACACAGTAGTCGTGTGTACCATTTGGTTAAAGACTGCCCAAAAGTCATCGAATTTGTCCCGGTCGCCATTATATGTTGGAATTTTCAATTGAGGGAATTTTGCTCTGTTTTGTTCGATATTATTTATTGTCATAGCTGTGACAAGCTGAATGAGATCAGCGGTGCTCCAAATACCTTTCTCTTTATGATTATGCTAGTCATTCTTGAGTTGCGTCTTATCAGTGGGTTATGGTGTACTTCGTCTAACAGTGGTTTGACTTCACTCACTATTTCTTCGTCGTCTGACGTGAGATATTTCCTATTTTTCTCAACATGATCAACTTGTACCGTTGATGATGTCGCCTTCGATTGTTTATTATACTTCGCTGGCATCTGTTGCTCACATGTTTTGCTTTTAATCTCTTTTAGTTGTTTATCTGTTTTGTCACATAACAGTTCTAAAGCGCATTTTAGGTGTGCAACCTCTGATATTAACTTCGGATATGGACATTCTTTCAATATTTCATTTACTTGATCATCAATCTCTGCATGTTTGTTAGGGCTGATTTTCATTGCTTCAGCCACACCTTTTTTAAAAGATTCACTTCCTGACGTCAGTGTTTTAGTCAAAGTTATCATAGTGCGTAGTTATTTTTTATACTCTACTTCTCTTTCCTCTAGGTAATTTACCGTTATGTCTTCATTTGCAAGGCTGTTACTTTTCACACAGCTGCGTACATCATTTAAGAATGTTTTTAGTTCATTGTAAGCTTCCTGCAGCTCTATCTTTTCCACTCTCATGTTTGAGTCGCGGATATTTACTTAAATTCTTAAGGTATGTCTCCCTTCCAGCTGTCCCCGTTACGTAAGGATATGCGGACTGCTCTCAGTAACCGCAAGGTAATCTAACGCAGGTATTGCTTATACTTCCACGTGATTGCGCTAGTTTCTCGCAATCTTGATATTTTGAGTGGGACAGGAGATACGTTGTAGGCACGTCGACTGTCCGACTCGTGTTTGCCACGCGGACTTGTGGGTTGTAGTGGTCGATGCACCAAAACTTGTCCCGATTGGGTCAAGTTGTACCAGCTAGGTGATCTTTTGGAATTGCGCTGTTTGAAATTGCCAACCACTTTATTTAACCACTGATATAACAGTACAATTAAGTAAATAATACAGTACAAGCCTCTTTTTACTAAAAGCTGGTCCTATATATATATATGCCCGTTTATGTGCGGAGTGCATTATTTTAAACAGTTTGGAGATAGGTCACTGAGGATAAAGGCCGAGAAAAAGGGGTAACATGTGGGAAAATAAGAGCGTTTACATAAGCGGAGTTGATACTCAAAGACAAAGAGCTAACTAACTGCCAATCGGGACACAGTATGCCTAAATGAATTTTTCAGTTTATTAATAGAAGTAGTAGTTGTACTGATTATTAGTTAATTGTTATTTACATTGATTGTTTTTGTTTTTGTTATAAACGCATATTTTAATAAGGTGGCCTATCATTTTGAAACGATGAAAAGTGAGTGGTTTTGGGGAAATATAGCATACAAGTGGTAATTGTTTGTGAAAAACGATAAAATTTAAACTAGAGATTTCCAAGGCTATTACACCTTCGCTCAGAAAAATGAGATCAATCTGACCACAGAGAACAGAACAAAAAAACAAAATGTGCTATCATTTTGAAACGCACTGTATATTGAAGGTGTCGTGGTCTATGACTCGACAACCCCTTAGTTTAAGTTTTGTAATACACCAACGTAGAAGGGGTCAACCCCGCCCCTCATGGGAGGTCGGGGCAGACTTCGGTAGGATTGAGAGGGAAATACTGTCGGGTGTTTTACCGCTTTGCTTACATTATTTCTCTTAATTTGTTCACTTGTACTTTTGTCACTCAACATAAATAAACTCGTTATTAAAACTCTCGCTCTCTCTCTCTCTCTCTCTCTCTCTCTCTCTCTCTCTCTCTCTCTCTCTCTCTCTCTCTCTCTCTCTCTCTCTCTCTCTCTCTCTCTCTCTCTCTCTCTCTCTCTCTCTCTCTCTCTCTCTCTCTCTCTATCCCTCATACAGTCTTACAATATACCATTGAACCACCGCTGAAATTAACCCTTCTCTTAAAAGAGAGGTTATTCTCACCAGACACCACAATTACTATAACTCACGATATGTCTTATTACTAGCGGTTGAATAGGCTTATTCTATAGCTCTGAATAGTCCTGCGCAAAGTATTCGGACCTGCATCGTACCCTACTGCCAAGTTTGCCATCATCGCTCTTTTTGACAGGTTTAAAATCGTGTATAATAAGTGGATCAATGCAAAATAATGAATTGCTAATAATTTGTGAATCGTAAAGTAAGTTTATTACCATAGTCCGGCTTAGAACTAGATGTCATAATGTTTTGCAGGATATGGCCTGTGGTCTCATTGTTTCTCTTCCTTCTGAATTTATTACACTCAGTAATAACGTCTCCACAAATAAGTGCTCTTGCCACACTTTTATGTTGACATTAGTGAATCCGCCAAGGATTTTCTGGGTCGTTGATATAACGCACCGTTGAGAACACGAGAAGTCATTACAATAACTTTGTAGAGCATAGTCATACAATAAGAAGTTCTTTGGAAGCGTTTTTACCTTACATATTATTGTATATAGTATTTTATTTTAGCATCTTCAGTTCCCTCAATACTCTCCCATTTAAACTTATAGTAATCTTACACTCACCTACCGACGTTTGTGAGCTTTACCTCATCGCTTACTATAGATCTCTATAAGAGACGCAGACAATAAGCGGAAATCCAGTCCAATAGCGCGTTGGCCAATGAGAAGCGTGCCAATTTTAACGCGTCGCGGCTCTATTTTACGAGTTGTCACGCGATCATCTGCGATATTGGGGGTAAATTATATTAGAGCTGTTAAATTTAAATATAAAAAACTTTTTCTTTAGGTGTACAGCTATGAGAATAATGTAGTCATATATATATTTTTCAAAATTTAGGTATTTTAATCTAACCTGTTCGGATCTTTCTTTAGTTGTTCTTTGATGCATTTAGTTTAATCTGTATTTTGATATATTTGTGGGAGTGAAACCTTAAGTATTATTCTGTTCATTCAGTGTTTCAAGTTTTTTAAATGTCAAGGTGTTTTAATTAAATTTAGTGTTCAAGTTAGCCCATGAGCGATGCAGTTATATTGAATGATTCCATTATTCGTGATTATCTGTTTTCGAAGCTTTAATCAGTCTAAACTCTTTTGAACAAAATACCAAAGAAGAAAAAGAGTACAAGTTACAGGTAAGGACCTTAAGTTTACAACGGATTACTAATGTATTATGGAGTGTACTACCCTTAGAACGGCTTTGTGCAGGTTGATAAATTCATTCGTGGTGCAGTATCTTCAATAGATCGACAAGTTATTCACAATTTGAAATCAGTTTGGAGCATTTGGAATATCTAAGGTATTCTCTTCATAAACATGGTTATTATTTTTATCAACCCCATTAACTAAATAATACAACTCATTGTTTGGTTCATTTACGTTAATTTTATTACTAATTAGTAATTTGCCATTTAATTTTAATAAACCTATTTCATATTTCCCTTCCCAAATCTCCCGTGAAAATGAGTACTCGAGATTGGTTTTATTAAAAGTTAAATGTTAAGTAAACTATGCCATTTAATTAGAAAAAAATTTTATATAGAAAAATAATTTCCCACTGAAATTGGCTCGTTTTTCAACCATTTATTTATACATATTCAAAGTAGCGCGTCTTTTTGGCGTTATGTTTCAATTTGTTTCCAAAAATTTTTTAGCTAACACACCTGTCACTAATGAATTTTCTCTTTTTCAATATCTAAATAGAATACCCCATATTTTTAGTGTTATTATAATATTACCTATGCTGTTAAATCTTTTTCCTCTTAACAATTCTATTATTGTTTTTTTTTAGTTTATAGAGTGAAGAAATGCAGATTACTTTGATTATTCATTTACGTGATCATGAAGGATCATCTCATAAAAAAGCGGTTATCGAGCTCAGCAACGAGGTTTCTTTAACTTGTAATTTACTTTTTCAAACACTTTTATTTCTAATTATTAATATGACTTTTTAAATTCAGGTCACGATGAAACAATTGCTGAAACGTATTAGTTCTTTATGGCGAATAAACGAAGAATACATAGAACTATTCAGCAATGGGCAGGATATCCTATATCCGAATTTCACTCTTCAACAAATTGGCATAAAAGATAACGATGAGATTATTGTTGTAAGTGGTTATAATTATTTATTCTTTGTTTTACACTGCGTGGACACGATTTTCGATATTAAATTCTTAAAGTACGTTAGTTAGCATAATATTGTTGTATTTAATAATACATAAATTAGAACTTCATTGGTTTTATTTAAATATGTTTGAAATTATAGAAACATTCTCTTCTTCCTAATTGGGCGACGTTCAAAGTAAGCTTCGGGTTAGCTCAAAGTGCAAAGAAATCAAGGAGGGAACATAAAGTCAAGGATTATGTCGACAGTGCAATTGGTCACTCTGGAAAACTAAGGGAATCTACTTTCTTCATTGCGTATCCACCTTTCGAAAACATATACAACGATTTCAACGAAGAATTCGCTCATTACGTAGACGCTGACACCAAATATATGGAGGACGCAGCACATGTCTACTTTTTAAACCTCCTGAACGAAGATCCTGGATGTCCTGTCGTCAAGACAGAGTGCAATCGGAAACCGAGGGAAAATAGTGGTGCTCAAGTAAGTTTAGTAAAATAGTAACAATAATAAATAAATGTTCCTTTAGCTTTAGAGGTTTTTTATCTTTATTGTTATAATTGTTATTTATTAATAAACCTTTTAGGGCGGTATAGTGTGCAGAGTAATGAAGAATGGCGTCGAGTTTGGAATATTTCATGTGAAAATACATCTGGGCATATCGACTCGCAGTTCAAACCATCAACCTGCTGATCTCCGTGAATTATTTGTCTATCGGCTGTTGAAACTAATCAATGTTGGTCCGGAGGTGCACTTCTTACCGAATGTTCATCAATCTATGTTTGGACTCTACATTGCCACAAAAGATGGTAAATTTTAAAATAGTGTAGTTTTTCATTTTTTGAACATTTCGCTTTTAAATAGTCAAAATTACTTTTAACACGACAAATCGGTATAGTGCTTTACACTTTATATGCATTTTAGTTCCGGGCTTTCGCCGAGCTGTCGATACTACAATGGATGACGTACAAATGTCGCAGCTGGATTTACTCCGTCATCTCTTCTACCTAACGGACCTCCACTCGGCAAATTATGGTGTTGATGGCGACGGAAAACTTAGCGTTGTGGATTTCCAGGTATTCTCGCATCTATTTTTAATGACTTTTCTTTTATCTTTATTATAGTAAGAAAAATTTTGAAATTTGATTAATTTTCAAAGAGATTTTTCTCTAGACTTCGACTTAAAATTGCTAAATACTCAAATTCTTTATTCAGATTTCTCACCACACGAGAAGTGCCAAAGTGGAAGAGTATTTAAAGAAGAATAAAGCCTTACGCATAAAAATAGGGAAGGAATGTTTTGAACAATGGGAGTTTCCAAAGAAGGTGGACGACGCCGATGATGCAATTATTTCTCAGAAGAAATTTTTCCGAGATAGATGTATTAATTTGAAGACGAGCGAAGCCTATGAAGAGTACCTGACACAAGTTAAAAACAACATCGCCGCTTTCGCTACCAGTTTTGATTAAACTGTAGTACTTCTCTATTTCAGTCTTCAGCTATGGTATTTTGTATATGATAAGGTTTGTATATAGTCTTTTAGCTGTTTTTATATACTCAAGTTAATTATGTGCTTTTAAAATTATTCCATTTTCTTTACTATTTCAGTCCAAGTTCAGATTGTGAGGTACATCTCGGATGCGCTCTGCGTCTCTGACCTAAGCTACCCTATAAAAGAGGTACAAGGCGGGGACACAGGGCAGTGCGGGTGCCCTGAGCCTCTTACCCTTTGGCCCTACCCTTTTCTTGTTGTTAATATAATAAACCTTAGTAATAAACTCTCTATCTTATAACCCTGTGTACACATAGTCTCATATTAACATAAAGGAAGGATCAGCCTGATCACCTGATCCTCAACCTTTACAAGATGGACCAACAGGTGTTCAGAGAACTACTTGGAGTCAATTTATTAATACATGCTTATAAGGAAAAATTTTTTCCGAGTTTGTTTTTTTACTTTTCAGATTAATAAAATTATTGTATTTCCTGAGAAGGACTGGCCTTTTATTTATATGAATATTTACTCAAAGAGTATCAGTGGAGAGCCAGTCAGTAATTTTTGTATGTTTTAATTTATATTTGAAATCTGAAATATATCTATGTATATAATTATTAATAAATACCTACTCGTGTGTTTTTTTTTAAGTTCATTTACTTTTGTTTATCAGCGAGGTAATGATTGAGACAGATTTTCTACAGTTAAGATTATCTTCTTAATATATTTGGATTAAATAAGCTGTATAAAAAAATATGCTGTTTGCAATGTGAAACTACCATATATTATGTAATGAATCGTATACAGTAGTACACTTACATTTTTAGATACCACAATGTATTTTAGATAATGTTATTAAAGTAGTTATTTTAAGGTGGTGGTTCTAATGAGGAAGAACAGATGCTTAATCAGTTACTCGTAGAGATGGATGGTATGGGTAGTGAGCGAGGGATAATGGTTCTGGGTAGTACAAATAGACCTGATATTCTTGATAAGGTAAATATTGTTTCATTCAATATAAGACACTATTTTGAGTTATTTTAAATCAATTTTATATACGTTTATAGGCTTTGTTACTATCAGGACGTTTCGATCGCCATATTATCATTGATTCACCAACTGTAATGGAGAGGAAAGAGATGTTTGAATTATATCTAAAACGAATAAAACTTGATCATCCTTATAGCAAATGTTCATTTCGACTTGCTCAAGAGCTTCTTAAGCGTGAAGTGCTGAACTATGATGAAGTGGAAAACCTAATTGGATCGCCTCCTTTTGGAGAAAAGAACGTAATAGTGATTGTAGATAGTGTTCTACCTAAAGAAGAGTAGACATAGTAGACAAATATTATGCAGAGTATTTTTATTCCTTCTCTTTACATATACTATTCGCTAGAATATTATTATTATCATCTATATCAACATTCATATTGGTATTATGGAATAACAGTTCGTATCTTAGATCCAAATTATTGATCTTCCCATCTAATTTTACCAAAGCTATTTCATAATTTTTATCTAAAATGTTCTTTAGTAATGAGTATTACTCAAAAGTTTCATCACTATAAGTTAAATGTAGGTTTAAGTAAACCATTTTATTATTAAACAATTTTAGAAAAATTAGCTTTGATGGTTCATACATAAATTACTTAGCCCACCCCTTTTTACCTCTTCTAGCAATTTCACCGTTAAAATTACACAACACTAGAATATGATAGGTTTATTATTTTTTTCAAAACAGTACACCAACAACAATTCAACACAAGAGATTATAAATTATAAATTTCAATGACCTTTTCTCGAACTAAATTGATATGCTCTTTTAGAGTTTCTGTTCCCCTGTCGAAAAGTAACTCCGCTCGATTGAAGAGTTTCTTTTGATCTTCCAGCTTTGCAAGGGCTTCATCCAATTTAGAGTTGATTTCCCACCGAACAATGCACTATGTTGCAATTCTGAGCTGTTCTTCGAATGTCATTCCCTAAAATAGAATTCATTTTCCTCGAATGTCATTCCCTAAAATAGAATTCATTTCCCTCTCAATCAATACAAAAATATATACTTGAACTAAGTCGAGAAATCGTCCCAAATTCATCTTCAGATTAGAAACTAGATTCATTGGAGTTTTGGGGCGATTGATTTCTTTGAAACTGACCGAACTATCGATAACGCCTATTTGAAAATCCACTATATACAGGGAAGCCGTGTTTTCGTCGAAGCCAACATTCTCGGCATTCAGATCATCAAGACCGAGTATTTGCGATAAAAGCAATAATTTAATGAGGCCTTTTCCAAATTCCTCAAAACGACTGAAGTATTTGCGTTCGAAACCAGTCCTAAATATGCATAATTTGGCAGGGGTGTAACATATATAATAATGATAAATGGAAAATACAAACTGGTTATAAATGGGTAGAAATTTAAAGAAACTTGCCAATCCTTTTCCAACATTGCAATAGTCTTGAATACGGATATTTCCTCTCCACATATATATATACTATTCTATCAGATGCAACCGGATTTCGGATGAACTTAACATTAGCTCCTATGCCGATAACTTCCAAAAATTTGTAAATAAATAGTTCGATCATATAAAAAGGTTCACGCCGAGTAACTAAAGTTTTCATTCGTAAATCATAAATAAAAATATTAGGCACTTATATTAATCGTGTGAAAGAACTTACTAGAAATATTGGATGTGTGGTGGTCTGTCTTGACATAGAAAACGCGCCGAATTCCATCGAAACTGACAATACACATCGCTCCAGAACGAGTGCCTAAACATTTTTTTAAGCAAAGCCAACAACTAAATTTACGCATACCTGACGGTTTGTTCTCGAAATCGACATCGATGAATTTATCACTGAACTTGCGAATAAAGAAGGTTTTAGCAGCCTCTTTGATGAATGTCGGAATATTGTCAAGAAATGTGGTATACTCCGCCTTGAGGTGTATCCATTCAAGCGCAAAAGTCCGATAAACAAGAAACAAATCGGCATCGTCCATCATTTTTGATATTTTGTGGGCTTTTCTTGCTTCTTCTTACTTAGCAATATTCCCCTTTACATTGCGAAAATTCTGAACAGTCAACACGTATATAGGCCAATGAGGAGCCAAGGAGTGCCTCTAAAATAAGTCAAATTAGTAATACTGATGTATTCGCATAAAATTAAAATTACGATTTTGATAAAAACTGTATTATATTTTTCTTTGTTATAAATTCATTCAAACTAGGTAAATAAATCGAGCAAATCCTATATTTTAAAAAGTGCTCAAAAAGTATAAAATA
Organism: Heterorhabditis bacteriophora; assembly: GCA_964036235.1. Classification (NCBI taxonomy): domain Eukaryota; kingdom Metazoa; phylum Nematoda; class Chromadorea; order Rhabditida; family Heterorhabditidae; genus Heterorhabditis; species Heterorhabditis bacteriophora. The sequence goes on from OZ038431.1 coordinate 3,516,854, forward strand.
AATAAAAAGCTTACCAATACGAGTGTGACGTTGTGATTAACGCCAGCTTCCTCCACCGTTCCAACTAGCAAGTCGATATGCCGATCATTGATGAGTATTTGTTGAAACACTGACTCAATTTAGAAAACGGCACGTACTTCGTTTTGTAACTGTTTGATGGTCACCTAAAATAAAGCTTTTAAGTGTCCATCATACAATGATATAAAGAGCAAACCTTATTTTGAAGTTCAATTTTCAGTTTCATGCGACTTTCCATTGTGGTCTTGGAGATCAATAATGACATACATCGCTCACAAAAGCTAAAATTTAATTGATAAATTAAAATAAGTTGCAAAAAGCTACTATTAATTAAGTAAAACAAAAAATAACCGATTGTACAAATAAAGTTGCAAATAAAATCCACAATACAATTTAAAAAATTTCCGTACTAATATTTAAAAAATGTATTCACTGTTTGTTTAAATGAAATTTCCCACTAAATATGAAGAAAGTCTTTAATTTTTTCATTGTTGTGAAAAAATAGAATAGCTAAAACAGTTTCCAAAAATTGAGGCATAATGCCAGAAACACAAATAACGCGCCATTTTAAATTCAGTGGGGTCGCGTAGCGAGGAGCATAAATTGCCAAGATAGCAATCGAGAGCAATCGAGTGCTTTTTTACTCTCTCGCCCATAACTTCTTTTAAAATGGAAATTTTTAAAATCTAATTAGAGAGCTGGATTCAGCACTGAATTTTCGATCTGCTACATACCAAACTTTCCTATTTCTGGAACAAACAGTTTTTTGTCCAAATAGGTTTTCTCTCATTTTTGTTGAGGAAGAAATGCATTTATGTATAATAAAGGCTTATGACAATTACTTTTATCGTAGCAAACAGATTTGGCAACTGAGAGAACAGCTAAAAGTGGCATTTTTCCTGGGGATATTTGTCTTACTTCACTTCAAACTTGCTTGTACAACATGTTTCACGATTATCTATTTTAAATTTCTCATCCAATTAGTTACTTTATTCCTTTCTAACTTTGATTTGTATGTAAACGTTGTTGTTATGACCGAGTGGAAGTAGATGATGATGCCAACGCTATCATCGCTGATTTGATGCCGTGTGGATTTTTATGCCTCACCTTTGCGAGGACCACGGATTCCTCTTCGTATAGCTTTTCATTTTCATTTTCCACATTATGGTTTCATATTGATTATTCAATTTCTTCTTGAGCCGAATGCCTGTATTAATATCAAAGAGTGAATTCCAGTTACAAATGTGTGTTTCAATCAGTCGCAGTTTTCATTTAGTACCACTTTTCAGTTTTTGTTGTTTTCGCCACTTATATGTCTCTAAACATCAGAGAAGTCAGAGAACTTTATAAAATTCATACTTTTGCTCAATTTTACCACACAATCTTGAAATATTACGCCTTTCAAGCCGACCCCCAATTTTAAAAGCATAGTTTCAATCTCCGACCCCTCATTTAGTCAAACCCCCAAAATAACGATCGATATCGTATCTCAAGCCAAGCGGAGGAAATCGCCCACTGGAAAATTGCCAAGAGAAGCATTAACAACTATTGGCTAAATAGGAAGAGGATGCTTAATATAGAGAATGATTCTCTAGAAAGACCTTCTCTTCCAAAACGCTGATATGTCGAGCCTGAGGATGAGGAGCTGGGTAATAAAAGTGAGGAATACGCCTTTGATTGAGCCATTGTAAAAATCTGAGTAAATTGTTTTCTTCCTTTCTCGTAAACTTGTGATAGTGTTCTGTAGATATGTGGTGCCTCTGTATATTACTTATTTTGTCTATTTGTTTAATTATATAGTGTCATGCAAAGCATAGACCATAGTACATTCTTTAAATAGTGTTTACAACTAGGCTCTGAAAACTGTTGTTTAACTTCCTCTGTGTAGCTTAATCACTAACGGCCAGCTGGTAGACCTGCCTAATTAATGGATCTAGGATCGTGTATAAGAAGTGTAAAAAAGAGAGGGTATGGTGTCTTATTGACTGAACCTCCCTTTTAAAGGAGGTTTTATATAAGTGGTGGTTCAGTGGTACAATGAGATAGTGTGTGTGTGTGTGTGAGAGAGAGACAGAAAACGAGTATTTTTAAAGATGAGTTTATTAATATAGAGAGATATAACAAATAATGCAAATTAAACAAATGGGAATAAAGTTAGATAGAGAAAGACAGACAACCGTCCCTCTCCCGGTACTACACACGTCTCCCCCGACCCTCTCTGAGGGCGGGGTTGACCCCTTTCTCTCTGGGTGTTATACAATAGTGGTTTAAGGGTTTGTCGGGTCATAGACCACGACAAAGGGGCTGTGTTTCCGACCCGACCTGGTCACATTCTGACTTTTAAGCCTATCTTATTCCGTAACATTTGCTTGCTTATTTATTCTTTGCTATCTATCTAAAATAAACTTCTCGAATTCAGTTGTTCCTGCATAATTGCAAAATAACCTTATTCTTTCAAATTCTATATCCCTTATCCTTCTCCACATACAAGCCTACTTTCCCGAACTCATTCGACTAAATAACTCTTGATCTAAAGTATTAGGAAAGCACATTATTCTTTCTATTTCTACCCAAATAAGACATATAGTAAATATTACTAGTATACTTGTTATTGCAAAGCAGTTATTAAGCGGAAGACGGCTGGCACTCTAAGCGTGAAACTACGAAATACACGGCAGCAACGATTTGGGGGGTCGGGGGTTAAACCAAACTGAGCGATCGTTATTTTGGGGGTTTGACTAAATGAGGGGTCGGAGATTGAAACTATGCTTTTAAAATTGGGGGTCGGCTTGAAAGGCGTAATATTTCAAGATTGTGTGGTAAAATTGAGCAAAAGTATGAATTTTATAAAGTTCTCTGACTTCTCTGATGTTTAGAGACATATAAGTGGCGAAAACAACAAAAACTGAAAAGTGGTACTAAATGAAAACTGCGACTGATTGAAACACACATTTGTAACTGGAATTCACTCTTTGATATTAATACAGGCATTCGGCTCAAGAAGAAATTGAATAATCAATATGAAACCATAATGTGGAAAATGAAAATGAAAAGCTATACGAAGAGGAATCCGTGGTCCTCGCAAAGGTGAGGCATAAAAATCCACACGGCATCAAATCAGCGATGATAGCGTTGGCATCATCATCTACTTCCACTCGGTCATAACAACAACGTTTACATACAAATCAAAGTTAGAAAGGAATAAAGTAACTAATTGGATGAGAAATTTAAAATAGATAATCGTGAAACATGTTGTACAAGCAAGTTTGAAGTGAAGTAAGACAAATATCCCCAGGAAAAATGCCACTTTTAGCTGTTCTCTCAGTTGCCAAATCTGTTTGCTACGATAAAAGTAATTGTCATAAGCCTTTATTATACATAAATGCATTTCTTCCTCAACAAAAATGAGAGAAAACCTATTTGGACAAAAAACTGTTTGTTCCAGAAATAGGAAAGTTTGGTATGTAGCAGATCGAAAATTCAGTGCTGAATCCAGCTCTCTAATTAGATTTTAAAAATTTCCATTTTAAAAGAAGTTATGGGCGAGAGAGTAAAAAAGCACTCGATTGCTCTCGATTGCTATCTTGGCAATTTATGCTCCTCGCTACGCGACCCCACTGAATTTAAAATGGCGCGTTATTTGTGTTTCTGGCATTATGCCTCAATTTTTGGAAACTGTTTTAGCTATTCTATTTTTTCACAACAATGAAAAAATTAAAGACTTTCTTCATATTTAGTGGGAAATTTCATTTAAACAAACAGTGAATACATTTTTTAAATATTAGTACGGAAATTTTTTAAATTGTATTGTGGATTTTATTTGCAACTTTATTTGTACAATCGGTTATTTTTTGTTTTACTTAATTAATAGTAGCTTTTTGCAACTTATTTTAATTTATCAATTAAATTTTAGCTTTTGTGAGCGATGTATGTCATTATTGATCTCCAAGACCACAATGGAAAGTCGCATGAAACTGAAAATTGAACTTCAAAATAAGGTTTGCTCTTTATATCATTGTATGATGGACACTTAAAAGCTTTATTTTAGGTGACCATCAAACAGTTACAAAACGAAGTACGTGCCGTTTTCTAAATTGAGTCAGTGTTTCAACAAATACTCATCAATGATCGGCATATCGACTTGCTAGTTGGAACGGTGGAGGAAGCTGGCGTTAATCACAACGTCACACTCGTATTGGTAAGCTTTTTATTTATTTTATACTTTTTGAGCACTTTTTAAAATATAGGATTTGCTCGATTTATTTACCTAGTTTGAATGAATTTATAACAAAGAAAAATATAATACAGTTTTTATCAAAATCGTAATTTTAATTTTATGCGAATACATCAGTATTACTAATTTGACTTATTTTAGAGGCACTCCTTGGCTCCTCATTGGCCTATATACGTGTTGACTGTTCAGAATTTTCGCAATGTAAAGGGGAATATTGCTAAGTAAGAAGAAGCAAGAAAAGCCCACAAAATATCAAAAATGATGGACGATGCCGATTTGTTTCTTGTTTATCGGACTTTTGCGCTTGAATGGATACACCTCAAGGCGGAGTATACCACATTTCTTGACAATATTCCGACATTCATCAAAGAGGCTGCTAAAACCTTCTTTATTCGCAAGTTCAGTGATAAATTCATCGATGTCGATTTCGAGAACAAACCGTCAGGTATGCGTAAATTTAGTTGTTGGCTTTGCTTAAAAAAATGTTTAGGCACTCGTTCTGGAGCGATGTGTATTGTCAGTTTCGATGGAATTCGGCGCGTTTTCTATGTCAAGACAGACCACCACACATCCAATATTTCTAGTAAGTTCTTTCACACGATTAATATAAGTGCCTAATATTTTTATTTATGATTTACGAATGAAAACTTTAGTTACTCGGCGTGAACCTTTTTATATGATCGAACTATTTATTTACAAATTTTTGGAAGTTATCGGCATAGGAGCTAATGTTAAGTTCATCCGAAATCCGGTTGCATCTGATAGAATAGTATATATATATGTGGAGAGGAAATATCCGTATTCAAGACTATTGCAATGTTGGAAAAGGATTGGCAAGTTTCTTTAAATTTCTACCCATTTATAACCAGTTTGTATTTTCCATTTATCATTATTATATATGTTACACCCCTGCCAAATTATGCATATTTAGGACTGGTTTCGAACGCAAATACTTCAGTCGTTTTGAGGAATTTGGAAAAGGCCTCATTAAATTATTGCTTTTATCGCAAATACTCGGTCTTGATGATCTGAATGCCGAGAATGTTGGCTTCGACGAAAACACGGCTTCCCTGTATATAGTGGATTTTCAAATAGGCGTTATCGATAGTTCGGTCAGTTTCAAAGAAATCAATCGCCCCAAAACTCCAATGAATCTAGTTTCTAATCTGAAGATGAATTTGGGACGATTTCTCGACTTAGTTCAAGTATATATTTTTGTATTGATTGAGAGGGAAATGAATTCTATTTTAGGGAATGACATTCGAGGAAAATGAATTCTATTTTAGGGAATGACATTCGAAGAACAGCTCAGAATTGCAACATAGTGCATTGTTCGGTGGGAAATCAACTCTAAATTGGATGAAGCCCTTGCAAAGCTGGAAGATCAAAAGAAACTCTTCAATCGAGCGGAGTTACTTTTCGACAGGGGAACAGAAACTCTAAAAGAGCATATCAATTTAGTTCGAGAAAAGGTCATTGAAATTTATAATTTATAATCTCTTGTGTTGAATTGTTGTTGGTGTACTGTTTTGAAAAAAATAATAAACCTATCATATTCTAGTGTTGTGTAATTTTAACGGTGAAATTGCTAGAAGAGGTAAAAAGGGGTGGGCTAAGTAATTTATGTATGAACCATCAAAGCTAATTTTTCTAAAATTGTTTAATAATAAAATGGTTTACTTAAACCTACATTTAACTTATAGTGATGAAACTTTTGAGTAATACTCATTACTAAAGAACATTTTAGATAAAAATTATGAAATAGCTTTGGTAAAATTAGATGGGAAGATCAATAATTTGGATCTAAGATACGAACTGTTATTCCATAATACCAATATGAATGTTGATATAGATGATAATAATAATATTCTAGCGAATAGTATATGTAAAGAGAAGGAATAAAAATACTCTGCATAATATTTGTCTACTATGTCTACTCTTCTTTAGGTAGAACACTATCTACAATCACTATTACGTTCTTTTCTCCAAAAGGAGGCGATCCAATTAGGTTTTCCACTTCATCATAGTTCAGCACTTCACGCTTAAGAAGCTCTTGAGCAAGTCGAAATGAACATTTGCTATAAGGATGATCAAGTTTTATTCGTTTTAGATATAATTCAAACATCTCTTTCCTCTCCATTACAGTTGGTGAATCAATGATAATATGGCGATCGAAACGTCCTGATAGTAACAAAGCCTATAAACGTATATAAAATTGATTTAAAATAACTCAAAATAGTGTCTTATATTGAATGAAACAATATTTACCTTATCAAGAATATCAGGTCTATTTGTACTACCCAGAACCATTATCCCTCGCTCACTACCCATACCATCCATCTCTACGAGTAACTGATTAAGCATCTGTTCTTCCTCATTAGAACCACCACCTTAAAATAACTACTTTAATAACATTATCTAAAATACATTGTGGTATCTAAAAATGTAAGTGTACTACTGTATACGATTCATTACATAATATATGGTAGTTTCACATTGCAAACAGCATATTTTTTTATACAGCTTATTTAATCCAAATATATTAAGAAGATAATCTTAACTGTAGAAAATCTGTCTCAATCATTACCTCGCTGATAAACAAAAGTAAATGAACTTAAAAAAAAACACACGAGTAGGTATTTATTAATAATTATATACATAGATATATTTCAGATTTCAAATATAAATTAAAACATACAAAAATTACTGACTGGCTCTCCACTGATACTCTTTGAGTAAATATTCATATAAATAAAAGGCCAGTCCTTCTCAGGAAATACAATAATTTTATTAATCTGAAAAGTAAAAAAACAAACTCGGAAAAAATTTTTCCTTATAAGCATGTATTAATAAATTGACTCCAAGTAGTTCTCTGAACACCTGTTGGTCCATCTTGTAAAGGTTGAGGATCAGGTGATCAGGCTGATCCTTCCTTTATGTTAATATGAGACTATGTTTACACAGGGTTATAAGATAGAGAGTTTATTACTAAGGTTTATTATATTAACAACAAGAAAAGGGTAGGGCCAAAGGGTAAGAGGCTCAGGGCACCCGCACTGCCCTGTGTCCCCGCCTTGTACCTCTTTTATAGGGTAGCTTAGGTCAGAGACGCAGAGCGCATCCGAGATGTACCTCACAATCTGAACTTGGACTGAAATAGTAAAGAAAATGGAATAATTTTAAAAGCACATAATTAACTTGAGTATATAAAAACAGCTAAAAGACTATATACAAACCTTATCATATACAAAATACCATAGCTGAAGACTGAAATAGAGAAGTACTACAGTTTAATCAAAACTGGTAGCGAAAGCGGCGATGTTGTTTTTAACTTGTGTCAGGTACTCTTCATAGGCTTCGCTCGTCTTCAAATTAATACATCTATCTCGGAAAAATTTCTTCTGAGAAATAATTGCATCATCGGCGTCGTCCACCTTCTTTGGAAACTCCCATTGTTCAAAACATTCCTTCCCTATTTTTATGCGTAAGGCTTTATTCTTCTTTAAATACTCTTCCACTTTGGCACTTCTCGTGTGGTGAGAAATCTGAATAAAGAATTTGAGTATTTAGCAATTTTAAGTCGAAGTCTAGAGAAAAATCTCTTTGAAAATTAATCAAATTTCAAAATTTTTCTTACTATAATAAAGATAAAAGAAAAGTCATTAAAAATAGATGCGAGAATACCTGGAAATCCACAACGCTAAGTTTTCCGTCGCCATCAACACCATAATTTGCCAAGTGGAGGTCCGTTAGGTAGAAGAGATGACGGAGTAAATCCAGCTGCGACATTTGTACGTCATCCATTGTAGTATCGACAGCTCGGCGAAAGCCCGAAACTAAAATGCATATAAAGTGTAAAGCACTATACCGATTTGTCGTGTTAAAAGTAATTTTGACTATTTAAAAGCGAAATGTTCAAAAAATGAAAAACTACACTATTTTAAAATTTACCATCTTTTGTGGCAATGTAGAGTCCAAACATAGATTGATGAACATTCGGTAAGAAGTGCACCTCCGGACCAACATTGATTAGTTTCAACAGCCGATAGACAAATAATTCACGGAGATCAGCAGGTTGATGGTTTGAACTGCGAGTCGATATGCCCAGATGTATTTTCACATGAAATATTCCAAACTCGACGCCATTCTTCATTACTCTGCACACTATACCGCCCTAAAAGGTTTATTAATAAATAACAATTATAACAATAAAGATAAAAAACCTCTAAAGCTAAAGGAACATTTATTTATTATTGTTACTATTTTACTAAACTTACTTGAGCACCACTATTTTCCCTCGGTTTCCGATTGCACTCTGTCTTGACGACAGGACATCCAGGATCTTCGTTCAGGAGGTTTAAAAAGTAGACATGTGCTGCGTCCTCCATATATTTGGTGTCAGCGTCTACGTAATGAGCGAATTCTTCGTTGAAATCGTTGTATATGTTTTCGAAAGGTGGATACGCAATGAAGAAAGTAGATTCCCTTAGTTTTCCAGAGTGACCAATTGCACTGTCGACATAATCCTTGACTTTATGTTCCCTCCTTGATTTCTGTGCACTTTGAGCTAACCCGAAGCTTACTTTGAACTGCGCCCAATTAGGAAGAAGAGAATGTTTCTATAATTTCAAACATATTTAAATAAAACCAATGAAGTTCTAATTTATGTATTATTAAATACAACAATATTATGCTAACTAACGTACTTTGAGAATTTAATATCGAAAATTATGTTCACGCAGTAAAACAAAAAATAAAAACTTAATATCACTTACAACAATAATCTCATCGTTATGTTTTACGCCAATTTGTTGAAGAGTGAAATTCGGATATAGGATTCCCTGCCCATTGCTGAATAGTTCTATGTATTTTTCGTTTATTCCCCATAAAGAATTAATATCTTTCAGCAATTGTTCTACCGTGGTCTGAATTTAAAAATTCCAATTAATTATTAGAAATAAAACTTAAAGAAAAAAATTGCAAATTAAAGTAACCTGGTTGCTGAACTTGATAAAAGCTTTTTTATGAGATGATCCTTCATGATCACGTAAATGAATAATCAAATTAATCTGCATTTCTTCACTCTATAAACTAAAAAAACAATAGTAGAATTGTTAAGAGGAAAAAGATTTAACAGCATAGCGAATATTATAATAACACTAAAAATATGGGATATTCTATTTAGATATTGAAAAAGAGAAAATTCATTAGTGACAGGTGTGTTAGCTAAAAAATTTTTGGAAACAAATTGAAACATAACGCCAAAAAGACGCGCTACTTTGAATATGTATAAATAAATGGTTGAAAAACGAGCCATTTTCAGTGGGAAATTATTTTTCTATATAAAATTTTTTTCTAATTAAATGGCATAGTTTACTTAACATTTAACTTTTAATAAAACCAATCTCGAGTACTCATTTTCACGGGAGATTTGGGAAGGGAAATATGAAATCGGTTTATTAAAGTTAAATGGCAAATTACGAATTAGTAATGAAATTAACGTAAATGAATCAAACAATGAATTGTATTATTTAGTTAATGGGGTTGATAAAATAATAACCATGCTTATGAAGAGAATACCTTAGATATTCCAAATGCTCCAAACTGATTTCAAATTGTGAATAACTTGTCGATCTATTGAAGATACTGTATCACGAATGAATTTATCAACCTGCATAAAGCCGTTCTAAGGGTAGTACACTCCATAATACATTAATAATCCGTTGTCAACTTAAGATCCTTACCTGTAACTTGCACTCTTTTTCTTCTTTGGTATTTTGTTCAAAAGAGTTTAGACTGATTAAAGCTTCGAAAACAGATAATCACGAATAATGGAATCATTCAATATAACTGCATCGCTCATGGGCTAACTTGAACACTAAATTTAATTAAAACATGGACATTTAAAAAACTTGAAACACTGAATGAACAGAATAATACTTAAGGTTTCACTCCCACAAATATATCAAAATACAGATGAAACCAAATGCATCAAAGAACAACTAGAGAAAGATCCGAACAAGTCAGATTAAAATATCTAAATTTTAAAAAATAATATGACTACATTTTTCTAATATCTGTATACCAAATGAAAAAATTTTTTATATTTAAATTTAACAGCTCTAATATAATTTACCCCCAATATCGCAGATGATCGCGTGACAACTCGTAAAATAGAGCCGCGACGCGTTAAAATTGGCACGCTTCTCATTGGCCAACGCGCTATTGGACTGGATTTCCGCTTATTGTCTGCGTCTCTTATAGAGATCTATAGTAAGCGATGAGGTAAAGCTCACAAACGTCGGTAGGTGAGTGTAAGATTACTATAAGTTTAAATGGGAGAGTATTGAGGGAACTGAAGATGCTAAAATAAAATACTATATACAATAATATGTAAGGTAAAAACGCTTCCAAAGAACTTCTTATTGTATGACTATGCTCTACAAAGTTATTGTAATGACTTCTCGTGTTCTCAACGGTGCGTTATATCAACGACCCAGAAAATCCTTGGCGGATTCACTAATGTCAACATAAAAGTGTGGCAAGAGCACTTATTTGTGGAGACGTTATTACTGAGTGTAATAAATTCAGAAGGAAGAGAAACAATGAGACCACAGGCCATATCCTGCAAAACATTATGACATCTAGTTCTAAGCCGGACTATGGTAATAAACTTACTTTACGATTCACAAATTATTAGCAATTCATTATTTTGCATCGATCCACTTATTATACACGATTTTAAACCTGCCAAAAAGAGCGATGATGGCAAACTTGGCAGTAGGGTACGATGCAGGTCCGAATACTTTGCGCAGGACTATTCAGAGCTATAGAATAAGCCTATTCAACCGCTAGTAATAAGACATATCGTGAGTTATAGTAATTGTGGTGTCTTGTGAGAATAACCTCTCTTTTAAGAGAAGGGTTAATTTCAGCTGTTGTTCAAGGGTAGAATGTGAAACTATGAGGAATAGAGAGAGAGAGAGAGAGAGAGAGAGAGAGAGTGTTTTGATGTCGAGTTTATTTCTCTATTAAATGATAATAATACAGGTGAACAAATTAAGAGAATTAACATAAGGAAAGCGGTGAAACACCTAACCGTGTTTTTATCCCAATCCTACTGGAGTCTGCCCCGACCTCCCATGGGGGCGGGGTTGACCCCTTCTACGTAGGTGTATTACAAAACTTGACCTAAGGGGTTGTCGAGTCATAGACTATAACAGTAATTATTCCTATTTTATTCTAAAAGTGATGTTGTTAAATATCACTAACTTAAAAGGTAACCGAAAAACCTACGCTTTTTTACACTATAAATTCTTAATGAACACAAAATTCTTTGGTTACTGTAATCAGGAGCTTCTCTTGACCTATGAGTAGACCGCTACATCTTTATTTATGAATCATGTGATGTGTTGCCCTGCATGTAGGTATTCTTATATACAACAGTTCAGGGTGAGTTGTATATAAAGCCGATCGGAGCACAATCAAAGGAGAGGGAGGAGAATGGACCGATCACCTAACACCCTCTTCGCACTCTGGACGGCTCATTAACCTTTTTGCAACTTGTTTTTATGTATATAGTATTATTCTTTTTACTTTCCCTTTTCCCTCTCTCTATATGTCGTTTCTTTCCGTAGGTGTCGTGCTTTAATCCCGGTTTTAATATATATATATATATATATATATATATATATATATATATATATATAGTTTTTCCGTACAACTATGTGATACATGATAACGAACTTGTGAAACCCTCACGTTTTCTTTGTGCACTTAAAATCGATGCAATTATAATGAATGATTCCATTATCCGTTATTATCTGTTTTCGAAGCTTTAATCAGTCTAATCTCTTTTGAACAAGATACCAAAGAAGAAAAAGAGTGCAAGTTACAGGTAAGGATCTTAAGTTGACAACGGATTATTAATGTATTATGGAGTGTACTACCCTTAGAACGGCTTTATGCAGGTTGATAAATTCATTCGTGATACAGTATCTTCAATAGATCGACAAGTTATTCACAATTTGAAATCAGTTTGGAGCATTTGGAATATCTAAGGTATTCTCTTCATAAGCATGGTTATTATTTTATCAACCCCATTAACTAAATAATACAATTCATTGTTTGATTCATTTACGTTAATTTCATTACTAATTCGTAATTTGCCATTTAACTTTAATAAACCGATTTCATATTTCCCTTCCCAAATCTCCCGTGAAAATGAGTACTCGAGATTGGTTTTATTAAAAGTTAAATGTTAAGTAAACTATGCCATTTAATTAGAAAAAAATTTTATATAGAAAAATAATTTCCCACTGAAAATGGCTCGTTTTTCAACCATTTATTTATACATATTCAAAGTAGCGCGTCTTTTTGGCGTTATGTTTCAATTTGTTTCCAAAAATTTTTTAGCTAACACACCTGTCACTAATGAATTTTCTCTTTTTCAATATCTAAATAGAATACCCCATATTTTTAGTGTTATTATAATATTCGCTATGCTGTTAAATCTTTTTCCTCTTAACACTTCTATTATTGTTTTTTTTTAGTTTATAGAGTGAAGAAATGCAGATTACTTTGATTATTCATTTACGTGATCATGAAGGATCATCTCATCATAAAGCTTTTATCAAGTTCAGCAACCAGGTTACTTTAATTTGCAATTTTTTTCTTTAAGTTTTATTTCTAATAATTAATTGGAATTTTTAAATTCAGACCACGGTAGAACAATTGCTGAAAGATATTAATTCTTTATGGGGAATAAACGAAAAATACATAGAACTATTCAGCAATGGGCAGGAAATCCTATATCCGAATTTCACTCTTCAACAAATTGGCGTAAAACATAACGATGAGATTATTGTTGTAAGTGATATTAAGTTTTTATTTTTTGTTTTACTGCGTGAACATAATTTTCGATATTAAATTCTCAAAGTACGTTAGTTAGCATAATATTGTTGTATTTAATAATACATAAATTAGAACTTCATTGGTTTTATTTAAATATGTTTGAAATTATAGAAACATTCTCTTCTTCCTAATTGGGCGCAGTTCAAAGTAAGCTTCGGGTTAGCTCAAAGTGCACAGAAATCAAGGAGGGAACATAAAGTCAAGGATTATGTCGACAGTGCAATTGGTCACTCTGGAAAACTAAGGGAATCTACTTTCTTCATTGCGTATCCACCTTTCGAAAACATATACAACGATTTCAACGAAGAATTTGCTCATTACATAGATTCTGACACCAGTTATATCGTCTACGCGGCACAAGACTACTTCGCTAAACTCCTCAACGATAATCCAGAGCATCCCGTCGTCAAAATAAAGTGCAGTCCGAAACCAAACGAAATGAGTGGTGTTCAGGTGAGTCTAATAAAATAATAAATATTTATTTTCTTTTATTTCGGGTCATTGAGTGTCAGAACGACAAAGCTTTAGAGATTTATCTTTATTGTTATAATTATTATTTAATAGTAAAACTTTTAGGGTGGTCTAATGTGCAAAGTAATAAAGAGTGGCGTTGAGATTGGAACATACCACGTGAAGGTACATCTGGGCATATCGAATCGCAGTTCAAACCATCAGGATGCTGATCTCCGTGAATTATTTGTCTATCGGCTGTTAGAACTAATCAAAGTTGGTCCGAAGGTGCACTTCTTACCGAATGTTCATTGTTCTGTGTTTGGGCTCTACATTGCCACAGAAGATGGTAAATTTTTGAAATGACATAGTTTTTTATTTTTTAACATTTCGTTTTCAAATAATCAAAATTACTTTTAACACAACAAATTGGTATGCTGTTTTACATTTTATATGCATTTTAGTTCCGAGCTTTCACCGAGCTATCGATACTACAATGGATAGTGTACAAATGTCACAGCTCGATTTACTCCGTCATCTCTTCTTCCTAACGGATCTGCATCGAGCAAATTATGGTGTTGACGGCGACGGAAAACTTAGCATTGTGGATTTCCAGGTATTTTCGCACTTATTTTTACTGTTTTTTCTTTTATCTTTGTTATAGTAAGAATAATATTTAAATTTAATTAATTTTCAAGGGGATTTTTCTTTAGACTTCCACTTCAAATCATTACATTCACAAATTCCCTATTCAGGTTTCTAACCACGCGGGAAGTTCCAAAGTGCAAGAGTATTTGAAGCACAATAAAGAATTACGCATACAAGTAGGCAAGAATTGTTTTGAACAATGGGAATTTCCAAAGAAGGTGGACGACGCCGATAATGCAATCATTCATCAAAAGAACCTCCTACGAGAAAAATGTATTAATTTAAAAACGAGCAAAGAATATGAAGAATACCTCACACAAGTTAAAAACAACATTTCCGCCTTTACTACTTGTTTTAAATAAAGTGGAGTAATGAACAAAGTTCTGTTAAGACTTAATTTATTGTTGCGAAATAAATTCTGATCTTTTTTCATGAAATGTATTTTAAAATGATTTTATTTTGCAAATTATTATGAAAAATTAGTGGGAAATGTGGTTGGGAGATTTGCGTGTTGGTTAAGCCAGTATTCCACATTAAAATATGCCTCTTCTATGCTGTTTTTTTTAAAGGATTTGTCGTGTTTTTAGAGACAAAATAGCTGAAAAAAGGTAAAATAATGAGTTGGGAGAGTGGTGTAAAGATTGACGGTTTGGTGATCAGGCTGGTCCTTTCTTTATGTGATTAGTGTTTGTGTATGCGGTAGACTACTAGGAGAGTGTTTATTTACATAAGAAGATGGTACTACAATAATTAAAAACGAATTAGACCAAAAGGTCAGAGGCTCAGGACACCTGTATGTATGGCTCTCCTGCCCTGTGTAAGAAGGAGCATCTTTGACCTAAGAATATCCGCTGAATCTTTATAATGCGTTGCCCCGCATATATACATTATGATGTTCAACATTCCAGAGTGAGGCGTATATAAACCCGAGCAGTGTCACAATCAGGGGGAGAGGGGGGATAAGAACGGACCGATCACCCGACGTCCCCTTTTGTACTCCGGAAGCCTTCTTTATCTTTTTCGTTACTTCCTCTTATACTATAATTCATTCCATATTTATTCCCTTTTCCTCCCCTGATACGCTGTTTCCCCCTATAGGTTTCATGCTATGACATTCATTTTCCTACTGTATCATTATGCATTGTTGGTATGTCATATTCGTATATAAACTTATTTAAGCCCCACGTTTCCCTTTGCGCACGTTAACTCTTGCTTCATATCACTTATAAGGTGACAAAAGTCAGAGACACAGAGCGCATCCGAGATATACCTTATAGTGGGTTGAGCTAGAAAGTGGTATCACCACAAACACCGAAATTGTAGAAAAAGCACCAATATTTATGGAATATTTTGTTGAAATGTAAATTTTTGGCGGGGCTTAAGTGAGCCAGAAATGGCTATATTATACTACTTCCACTATTTCTAACCGAAACTGATCTAGAAACACTTGTTTCTTCCGCCAGATATCGCCACACAGCCATCGTTAACACCTGGTGACTACGACAATTTGCTCTCACAAGGCGCCAAATTACACACCGAATTTACAAAGGTAATTGGGAGAGCTAACAAAGTACTAGTCCACGGCCAGGGTTAAACCGACAATTTTAATGTGTGTAATATAAGCTTAATTATTGAATATTGTTAGTACGCTTGCCTATCACATACTGTATATGTAAGAGTTAAAGCCTTTGTGTTGGTGTATTGTGCCTGCCACGCGGGTCTTTGTGTTGTGGAGGCTTGCTCTTAGCTTGTTTGCGGTGTGATAACCTCAAACTTGGGTAATTAAACCTTATTATCAACGAACAAACAATTTATAACAGATAGGATAACTATATGGTATAAAACAATATAAGTACAAAGTAACAAGTATAAATAATATAAAAAGAAAAGAAAGGCCGTTCAGAACGGTTGCAGAGTGGCGAATGAGAGCTGTGGGCATTCGCGCCTCTTTATATGCGGGTGCTGTCGCCATTCTTCTGCCGTTCTCACAACATCGCCGATTGGCGCGGATAATTGTGGTTTTTATCTTATGTTGCGCATCGCGGTTCTCTCAATATAGGCGCCGTACATTTCAAATAGTATAGACATTCATGGTAGATCATCAAATGATTAATACATTATAGGTTACGGCTAAGACAAAAATGCAATTCAGCAAGTGGGGTAAACGGAGGGCCTAGAAATGGTAGTGGGAATCCACTACAGTATAAGAAGAGGCGCGTTATCATGACTACCACACAGACAACAAACGATTCTAGAGATTCTGCTTTTAAAATAGAAGCTCTGTGACTTCGTGAGTGAAAAAGTGCTGTTTGTCAATAAACGCAGTTAGGGTAGAGTGATAGTACTTATAGTGGATTCCCTGTATCCACTATCCTTTCCTTAAACTAACCCGATTATTAGTGAATCTAGTAAATATAACACCAGTTCTAGGCATAGTTAATTAAGTTAATATATATTGTTTCCTTCCTTATATCATGTTAGAAAGAATATTGTACTAAAGACTTTTTGAATCATGTATTAAGATGAAGTGCGATGATAAGCCGCGTAGCTCAGCAATGTTTTGAGAACGGCACAAGAATGCCAATAGCACCCGTATATAAAGAAGTGCAAATGCCCACAACCCCCATTCGTTCCTCGACGTCCGTTCTATACGGTACCTTCTCTGATTTATTCTTATTCTTATTAATTATTGTTATCATTTTCCCATTGTTAACATTATTGTTATATTTTTGTTATTCTTTAGTAATAAAGGTTTAATTACCCAAGTTTGAGGTTCTTACACCGCTACTAAGAGCGACTTCTTACAACACAAGTCCCGCGTGGCAGGAAACAACACCATTACACAAGAGGCAAACTCTTACAGTACTCAACAATTCAAAGGTATAAATGAGGTAACGTTCTTTCACGAAAACTGTACAATCAGCGATCATCTCTTTCTCTATAAACTGTTCCAATAGCAATATCACATACGCGCATTCCGCGCAGGCGATGTATTAGTCATCGCCTAGTAGAGTTAGCCCCGCGACCGGCGCCGACCGGTCGGTGGTTCTAACCGCCTTTAGAGAGGCCCGGCATGTAACATCCAAGCCGCACGGAATATCCCCCCTTTGATACCTAACCCGTCCTTGCCCTATTTCCTGTCTATCTATAGAATGTAGCCTCTCAGATGGACAGAAGTCCTATGTTAGTATTGTCTTTATTATACTTATGCAACCTTAATAAACCTAATACTCTTGCTAGCTATTCTTCTATAACATCTACATCTATATTCACACTAGACAATATAACCATATGGAACGATCCGAATGTCTTTTTTTCAGAGAAACCCAAAAATCGGATGCATGAAACGAAAGTTTTCTCACAAACCGTAAAATCCTTGTACTAGCCTTCCTGTGGGTAAAATCTAACAAAACGAAGCTAAGTTTAGTTATTCAATTGGTATGAATGTGAATATTCTGAAATTTTACCTAGGTTTATTAATTATTATTTCGAATTAAAGTATGTCTCAAGATAAAGTCTCAGTTGCAAATGTTTTCCTTATTGTTATTTTAGTCCGAAGCTTCTAACTATTGTTTTCAAGAAGAATAAAGAAGTGACTTTGGTTGCCGTGAACTACATAGCTTAATTCCATAACATAATAGCCTAAATAATTGTCTCAAACAAAAAAATAAGATTGAGTTGACGACGTACTCTTCGATATTGAGAAGGAATCCAGCACACATTGACTCTAATTCCCTTGACTTCTGGAGCAGAAGCAATTAGTCTTACCCAAACTAGCAAGACTCGCACGCAGGACATTTTCTCTTGTTCGAACTTCCATTGCTAGTGAACGCCTCTTTGCAAAAGCTGGAATATTGTATGGCAACACTCTTCGTAATAGACTAACAGGAGTTAAAGCAGAAAAGCTACTTTATCTGCAAGCTATGCTTCACTCCTCTGCTTCCAGGTGCAGTACATTTTAGATGGATCCATATGAATTCGTGATTCCCCTTTTATGTGAAACCTTAGTTACAGAAGCATACGAACTTACAACTCAAGATGTGTCAAGTTACTAGTTTTTTTTGAGAACCGAATAAATAGTAGGTCTTTATTTAAAAGCTAAACAACAGACTAAAAGTGCAATACATTGGGATGAGCTTTTACACCGTCTCTTGGGGAAGGGGCGGTCCAACTTGTCCTAAGCCAGATATATGCTAATCACCTTTTGAACCAAGCATATGCGCTAATGTCCACAATACAAGATCCCTATGAGTTCTAGTGTTTGTTATTAGATCTTAATTGTAATATTATTCTCAATACTACACTAGTAAATAGCAATTATAACAGTTCGACGTGTGGTCGGGTGTTATTTTTATCCTGTCACGCGGGTCTTGTGTGTATGGAGGCTAGAGCCGCTACAAGTTCTTGATGTGATAATCTCAAACTTGGGTAATTAAGCCTTTATTAGTAAGAACAAATATATGTAACGTTTACAACAAATAGTATACGAAGCACATAATAAATAAGGATACACATATGCGATTATAAGTCTATATTAAAGAGAAAAACATGAAAAAAGAGTGAACGATGGTAGCGCTCGATGGCTGTCGAGTGGTTTCGTTCTGCCTAGGTTCGGCATTTATACGGTTGCTCCAGACGTTCCCATAAGCTGTTTTTTTGTTATATTCAGATGGTATTTCGATAAGACAAGGAAATGTTATTACCAAATTCGGAGAAAACAACCGTTCGCATGCATGTTATTGTACGCACAGTTATTTTTAACTACAGACTGTTGAGGAAAAACAAGAATAGTTGGCTAAGAATGATGCAATATCAAAATGAACATTGGATACAGGGAATCTTACATAAATCTAACTTTGGATGGTGGCGAATCCACTATAGCAATAACCAAACAGCTGACTATACCTACTCGGATGAATATGAATGTGATATATCAGACGAACTATAGATTAACCGTTAATGTTTATTGATTTGTTAATAGGTTCACTGGTGGATATTCGAAGACATGTAACTCAATATAACATTAGAAAGTGTCCCGATTTGGTCAAGTTGTATTTGGGCTCGTTAGGTATTGCACAATTTCGGCAATTACTAACCACTTTATTTAAAACTAAATAACTATAAACCGAAAATAACAAAATCTTTTTACTGACTGAACCACTTTTACTACAAGCTGGTCCTATATATGTATCTACTTTTGTAGGCGGGGCACAATAGTATAAACAGTTTGGAGAAATGTCAATGAGAACAGAGACTGAGATAAAGGAAAACATATGGAAGAATAGGATAGATTACACAAATGGGGTTGACACGCAAAAATAAGGGGTTAGTAAAACTGCCAATCGGGACACTTCCACGCCTCAAAAAGGTTAAGAAAGACGAAGAGAAAACAAGCAAGAGAAGAGAAGTGGGTAATAAGGATGATTGACCTCTCTGCCCAGGGTAGCCCTGCATATGCTAACGCCTATCAGTCAGAGGTTATCACCACTGGAGTTACCCCAAAAATAAGACAGAAGGAGGCGAGGGAATTCTCGATGGCTTAGATAAAGTAAATGCAAGAGAAACTAAGAACGTAAAAGAACTCAACGAGGGGAAAAATAAGTATGGGGTGGTGTATCCTGTCCTTGAATCTGCCTTTTAATTCATCCAGCGAAATGTGGGCAACCTCACTTCTGATTATGAGTATTTCCGCCATATTCATTTCATCTGCTGTAATTGAGTTTGAATTGTTGCAATATATGGCATTTTTGAAATTCAGCGTGACCCCTTTTCTTTGGAGTTTCCGAGTGCATGTACTAATGAATAGTAATACATAAGCTCCAATTCTTACTAGTTTGCCGAATCTTCCTACTTTCTCCGTAGGGAATATTGTCGTCGCTTTCATTTTAATTGTATGGGTCAGCTGTTTATGTACCACTTGACTTAAGTTAAGTGGACAAGATTCAACTTCTATCATTTCCTGTGAAACGGTGTCTAGGCTTGTTATCGGCCAACTTTTACTATCCAAACTGCACCATGCCGGACCGTTAACCCATAGAGAGCTCGAAAGTTCACATCCTTTACACCCTCGAGTGCCTATGTCCGAAGGGTTAAGTTCCGACGGTATATAATGGAAAGTAACACTTTTAGTTAGTTCTAATAATTCCTCGCGAATTTTCATAATCCGTTTGACCTGATTTCGCACAAATACTGGGAGTGATCGAGATGATATCAACCATGACAGGGAAACCTTGCTGTCGCCCACAATGTGTATTTGAATTATCTCCTTCTTTAATGAGGCGATAACGGAATGTGCCAATCGTATCCCTAGGAGAAGAGCAATGAGCTCTAGTCGAGGAATGGTGACGTTTATTTTTATGGGTGTTAGTTTTACCCTTCCGCTTACTAGCTTCGAGGTTTCTGATAATCCATGTGATAAATATGCACAACAAGCGTATGCTTTAACCGAGGCATCCACAAAGACCCATAGGGTTGTGGGAGTGATTGGTTTGAGTTGTCCAATTTTTCTTGGGATTGTTATTATTGTACCGTGTATATTTTCGCTAATGATGTTCCATTCTTTTACAAGTTCCTCATTTAGTGGCTCGTCCCATTTTAGGGGTTTGCAAAAGAGTTCTCGTAAGAAAAGTTTATGATTAACAAGCAGAGGGGCGACTGTCCCTATGGGATCATATACGCCATGTATTTGGCTAATAACAGAACGTTTAGTTCATGCAGTTTGCCTTGGAAATTGCACTTCTACCTTAAACATGTCCGTTTCATTGTTATATTAGGTCTACCGGAAAGTTCTGTCCGTTTTTGGAATAAAACAAAATACAAATTTTTCTTACCATCAATAAACTTTATTAAATGATATAATTGCCATTATTATTAATGACTTCTTGCCAGCGTGAGGGCAATTTGTATATCCCATCTTTGAAAAATGTTTTATCCTTTGATGCGAAAAATTGAACCAGTGCTTGTTTTATATCTTCTTCATTTTTGAATCTTTTGCCATTCAAAAAATTTTGTAAGGACAAAAACAAGTGATAGTCGGAGGGTGCTAAGTCCGGGGAATATGGTGGATGCGACAGAATTTCCCAGCCTAGTTCTGCAATTTTTTGACGAGTCCCCGAAGCAGCATGTGGCCTGGCATTATCATGATGCAGTATGATGTCCTCCCTATTGAACATCGCCGGCCTCTTTTCTTGAACTGCTATCTTTAAATTCTCCAGTTGCTGACAGTATATCTCCGAATTGAGCTTTTCGTTAGGTTTCAAAAGCTCATAATGTATTGGTCCTCGAATGTCCCACCATATAGACAACAATCTCTTATTTAGAGTCAAATTTGGTTTGGAGGTGGAAGGGCTAGGTTGTCCGGGTTCACAATATGCCTTTTGCCTTACGATGCTTTCGTAGGTAATCCACTTTTCATCCCCAGTTATCATCCTGTTCAAGAAGGGCTCGATTTTGTTCCGAGCAAGCAGAGATGTGCATATGACGACTCGATCATCCAAATTCTTCTGACTTAATTCATGTGGCACCCATCTTGAATATTTCCACACCAATCCTATCTTCCGAATATGGTCCGAAATGGTTTGCTGAGCTGAATTAAGCCTTTCTGCGATCTCCGATGTTGTCAGAAAAGGATCTTGCTCCAACATCGTCTTAATAACATCGTCATCGATCAAAGATGGTCGCCCAGAACGTAGCTTATCATAAAGGTCAAAATCACCTGTTTCAAATCTTTCGAACCATCTTCTGCATGTTCTATCAGAAACTGAACCTTCACCAAACACTTTCAATAAATTTCTACATGCTTCTGTAGCATTTCTTCCTTGTTGAAATTCGTATAAAATACAATGGCGTAAATGAACTTTAGCAGTAGCCATGGGCACACAATCACTTCACACTTAAGACTAACGTGAATTAACTTTGTTTTGGTTAATTTGCTACGCCAGTATGCATACATTAAGCGATAAAAATAGAGAGCCGAACATGCGCCAAATAAACATGTGTTTACATGTCGAAACTTGTTGTCATTGAACCGGACAGAACTTTCCGGTAGACCTAATAGTTTATTCCCAATACCTTCAATTCTCCTCCTTTTGCTTTATCATGTTCGGGCACTTTGTCATTGAACTCTTTGTCATCAGATATGAAATCTTTCAGATTCATTCGTATCTCTTAGAAGTATCGTTTTGATTCGGCGTACTTTTGGAAGGCCGTTTCTGGCTCATCAGCTTCTAATATAACATTATCAACGTACAGTTTGCCCAATATCTATCATTCTTTTACTGATAGTCATATTAAGAATACTGGGGCTAGCGTTGATTCCGAATGGTACCCGAGTGAATCTGAAGACTTGCACATTTGACCGATATAAGGGTTTTTCTATGTTTTTTACCCATAGGAAACGTGTTAAATCTTTATGTTCCTCTGGGAGTTGAATTTGGACAAAGGCTGCCTGTATATCAGCTGCTATCATTATTTTTTCCCATCTTGCTGCAATTAATATTTCATGAATTTTATTTATAAAGCTTAAGCCTTCATATATGCAGTCATTGAGCGATGGGGATGATCTGCTTCTTTGTGAGGCATCGAATACAATCCTTAAAGGGGTACGTTTCTCTGGCTTCCAAACTTCCCTATGTGGTAAATAGAATGTACCAGCTCTTTGAGGGATACTTTCATCAACTAACTCTATTATTCCCTCATCGACATATGCCTCTAATATCTTGTGATACCAGTAAACTTGTTCGAGTTTGTCTTTAAGGCTGTCTATAAGGCTTACAAGTCTTATATATGCTATATTAAAGTTGTCTTTGAGATTCGCGATAGACTCTTTGAGCGGAAAAGGAGCAACTACCGCTTCCTCTGTGTATTTTATTTCCTTGGAATATTTTTACATATATTCAAAAGTCTCATCTTCTTGGTTTGTTGGATCGTCCGAAATTCCTAAGCCTTCCAGACTGTATATTCTATTCAGTTCTTTACGGATGACTGAGTCTTCTTCTTTTATGACGGTCAGGCTGTGTATGTGTTCGACTTTTCCATTGTCAGCTTGTGGCATTTCACCACACCCATGAATGGCGTGGCCGAAGATGGTGGGTTGAAGTACCAGTCCTGATGGCATTATTGTACTTGCATTGGTTACTTTAATAAACTCCACCCATAGATCCACTCCTATTAAAATAACAGGTTGGATCATTTCTCCTAATGTTCTAGGATTGCTCAGTGCGATATTTAGTAGATGAATTTGTCAACCGGTGAAAACACAGTAGTCGTGTGTACCATTTGGTTAAAGACTGCCCAAAAGTCATCGAATTTGTCCCGGTCGCCATTATATGTTGGAATTTTCAATTGAGGGAATTTTGCTCTGTTTTGTTCGATATTATTTATTGTCATAGCTGTGACAAGCTGAATGAGATCAGCGGTGCTCCAAATACCTTTCTCTTTATGATTATGCTAGTCATTCTTGAGTTGCGTCTTATCAGTGGGTTATGGTGTACTTCGTCTAACAGTGGTTTGACTTCACTCACTATTTCTTCGTCGTCTGACGTGAGATATTTCCTATTTTTCTCAACATGATCAACTTGTACCGTTGATGATGTCGCCTTCGATTGTTTATTATACTTCGCTGGCATCTGTTGCTCACATGTTTTGCTTTTAATCTCTTTTAGTTGTTTATCTGTTTTGTCACATAACAGTTCTAAAGCGCATTTTAGGTGTGCAACCTCTGATATTAACTTCGGATATGGACATTCTTTCAATATTTCATTTACTTGATCATCAATCTCTGCATGTTTGTTAGGGCTGATTTTCATTGCTTCAGCCACACCTTTTTTAAAAGATTCACTTCCTGACGTCAGTGTTTTAGTCAAAGTTATCATAGTGCGT
Source organism: Heterorhabditis bacteriophora (assembly GCA_964036235.1). Taxonomy (NCBI): domain Eukaryota; kingdom Metazoa; phylum Nematoda; class Chromadorea; order Rhabditida; family Heterorhabditidae; genus Heterorhabditis; species Heterorhabditis bacteriophora. The sequence goes on from OZ038431.1 coordinate 3,540,996, forward strand.
AGTTATTTTTTATACTCTACTTCTCTTTCCTCTAGGTAATTTACCGTTATGTCTTCATTTGCAAGGCTGTTACTTTTCACACAGCTGCGTACATCATTTAAGAATGTTTTTAGTTCATTGTAAGCTTCCTGCAGCTCTATCTTTTCCACTCTCATGTTTGAGTCGCGGATATTTACTTAAATTCTTAAGGTATGTCTCCCTTCCAGCTGTCCCCGTTACGTAAGGATATGCGGACTGCTCTCAGTAACCGCAAGGTAATCTAACGCAGGTATTGCTTATACTTCCACGTGATTGCGCTAGTTTCTCGCAATCTTGATATTTTGAGTGGGACAGGAGATACGTTGTAGGCACGTCGACTGTCCGACTCGTGTTTGCCACGCGGACTTGTGGGTTGTAGTGGTCGATGCACCAAAACTTGTCCCGATTGGGTCAAGTTGTACCAGCTAGGTGATCTTTTGGAATTGCGCTGTTTGAAATTGCCAACCACTTTATTTAACCACTGATATAACAGTACAATTAAGTAAATAATACAGTACAAGCCTCTTTTTACTAAAAGCTGGTCCTATATATATATATGCCCGTTTATGTGCGGAGTGCATTATTTTAAACAGTTTGGAGATAGGTCACTGAGGATAAAGGCCGAGAAAAAGGGGTAACATGTGGGAAAATAAGAGCGTTTACATAAGCGGAGTTGATACTCAAAGACAAAGAGCTAACTAACTGCCAATCGGGACACAGTATGCCTAAATGAATTTTTCAGTTTATTAATAGAAGTAGTAGTTGTACTGATTATTAGTTAATTGTTATTTACATTGATTGTTTTTGTTTTTGTTATAAACGCATATTTTAATAAGGTGGCCTATCATTTTGAAACGATGAAAAGTGAGTGGTTTTGGGGAAATATAGCATACAAGTGGTAATTGTTTGTGAAAAACGATAAAATTTAAACTAGAGATTTCCAAGGCTATTACACCTTCGCTCAGAAAAATGAGATCAATCTGACCACAGAGAACAGAACAAAAAAACAAAATGTGCTATCATTTTGAAACGCACTGTATATTGAAGGTGTCGTGGTCTATGACTCGACAACACCTTAGTTTAAGTTTTGTAATACACCAACGTAGAAGGGGTCAACCCCGCCCCTCATGGGAGGTCGGGGCAGACTTCGGTAGGATTGAGAGGGAAATACTGTCGGGTGTTTTACCGCTTTGCTTACATTATTTCTCTTAATTTGTTCACTTGCATTTTTGTCACTCACATAAATAAACTCGTTATTAAAACTCTCGCTCTCTCTCTCTCTCTCTCTCTCTCTCTCTATCCCTCATACAGTCTTACAATATACCATTGAACCACCGCTGAAATTAACCCTTCTCTTAAAAGAGAGGTTATTCTCACCAGACACCACAATTACTATAACTCACGATATGTCTTATTACTAGCGGTTGAATAGGCTTATTCTATAGCTCTGAATAGTCCTGCGCAAAGTATTCGGACCTGCATCGTACCCTACTGCCAAGTTTGCCATCATCGCTCTTTTTGACAGGTTTAAAATCGTGTATAATAAGTGGATCAATGCAAAATAATGAATTGCTAATAATTTGTGAATCGTAAAGTAAGTTTATTACCATAGTCCGGCTTAGAACTAGATGTCATAATGTTTTGCAGGATATGGCCTGTGGTCTCATTGTTTCTCTTCCTTCTGAATTTATTACACTCAGTAATAACGTCTCCACAAATAAGTGCTCTTGCCACACTTTTATGTTGACATTAGTGAATCCGCCAAGGATTTTCTGGGTCGTTGATATAACGCACCGTTGAGAACACGAGAAGTCATTACAATAACTTTGTAGAGCATAGTCATACAATAAGAAGTTCTTTGGAAGCGTTTTTACCTTACATATTATTGTATATAGTATTTTATTTTAGCATCTTCAGTTCCCTCAATACTCTCCCATTTAAACTTATAGTAATCTTACACTCACCTACCGACGTTTGTGAGCTTTACCTCATCGCTTACTATAGATCTCTATAAGAGACGCAGACAATAAGCGGAAATCCAGTCCAATAGCGCGTTGGCCAATGAGAAGCGTGCCAATTTTAACGCGTCGCGGCTCTATTTTACGAGTTGTCACGCGATCATCTGCGATATTGGGGGTAAATTATATTAGAGCTGTTAAATTTAAATATAAAAAACTTTTTCTTTAGGTGTACAGCTATGAGAATAATGTAGTCATATATATATTTTTCAAAATTTAGGTATTTTAATCTAACCTGTTCGGATCTTTCTTTAGTTGTT